>CM068833.1:118269880-118412506 GCA_028554795.2 Sinohyriopsis cumingii
CATGTCACCACCACACCAAGTTTGATGAAAATTTCGCAGCGTATGTGTGTCTACGCCATTAAACACAACTAAAATATTACAATTATCTCTGATCACTTTCGGAATTTGTGTGTATCGTTGAGTAACATAAATAACATCTGTATTTTTATGTCTGCCACGAGAAAATATCCTGGCTGGAATGGATTGTTTGTCTAGCATTACATCATCATACACAACTAGATTATTAATAAACCCATCAAGATCATCTACAGACGGTGCTTCATCAATATCTGTTATAAAATTAATAACATTTTCACCGTCATTTATTAATCTTGCATTTTCGTTAAAGTCTTTTAATACTTCATAACACCTCTGATCATCAACGGAAGGTGCTAGCAAATATAATTTGTCCCATTTCAACCATCTCATTATCAAATTAAATAATAATTGCGTCTTGCCCGATCCAGATGGTCCTATAATAATCATTCTGATGGAATTGGGTAACGCAGGGTGGTGTTTAACTGGCTCTCGTCGCCGAGTTGCTGAGAAATCAATTATATCCATATAGTTTACATCATGAATCTATATTATTTACGTTGTAGATCTAAAACTCCAACTACTGATTTATCTACGGTTATAACAAAAAATAAAAAAAGCGTATGGTGGAAAATGTTCTGTATGCGGTAGAAAAAAAATTTCGTTTTTACCTAATAAGCGCGGTGGTGATATTGCTAATTTGATGTCAAAGTTTCCAGGTGCTCCATGGTCTAAATACCCAGGAGAAAAACATCTACTAGGATATAATTATTGTGGTCCTGGTACCAGACTTGATATCAGACTTGATAATCAGGATAAACCAAAGCCAGGCGAGGAACCAATAAACACTATTGATCGAGCTTGTCACACTCATGATGTTGCGTATAAGAGTAAAAATCTACAAGATAGGCATATTGCAGATGTGAAATTAATTCACTCACTAGATTCTATAAAAAATAAAAATGTCAAAGAAAAATTAGCTAATTGGTTAGTAAGATCTGCGATGAAAGGTAAATTAGCGCTTGGGGCTGGTAATATATAATGGAATCAATTTATTATAGTCCAAGAGGATAGTGGAAAGGTAAAGCAGCAATTAGTAAACTTGCTGATGCAGCAGCGGTTAAACATTCTACTGCTAAAGCGTGGTTATCCAAACAAGCAATATGGCAAATTTTCCTACCGCGTCCTAAGAAAATTCAGTACGCGTATTTCGATGTTAATGTTCCTAATGAAGTTCATCAAGCGGATATTTTATTTCTACCACATGATACTGTACGTAGAAAAACATACAAATACGCGTTAACTGTTGTTGATGTTGCAAGTAGGTATAAAGATGCAGAACCGTTATCAACGAAAACATTATCTGAAGTAGCTGATGCGTTTGAACGAATTTATCAACGAGGACCATTACGATGGCCAAATCTATTACAAGTTGATCCTGGCAAGGAATTTCTTGGTCCAGTATCATCGTTGATGAAGCAACATAATACCAAAATACGACGAGGGCATACTGCAATTCATCGTGATCAGGCAATTGTTGAACGATTTAATCGAACACTCGCTGAGCGGTTATTTGGATATCAATACGCAAAGGCATTTATTCAGGATACGAGATCTCGTGAATGGGTTGCAAGATTACCAAGCGTAATAGCAGCGTTAAAAAACGAGATCACTCGAACAAGCAACATGAAACCTATTAATGCAATTACAAAAAAAAAATATACCAATACAACGACGTGATTTAACACAGCCAGTGCTAGGTAATATCACTGTAAAATATTTATACGAGCCCGGTGAACTCGAAGGTGGTAAAGCGAGAGCGACTGATCCTATCTGGAGTGTTACCACACACAAAATATCCACCGTGACAAGATCCCCAAGTAGACCCGCAATCTACAGGCTAGATTCGGCTGCTCCTCAACGTGGATTTGTACGTGAACAATTACAAGTAATTCCCGAGGATACACAATTACCACCGCGATCACTTAACTAGCACCCAAGGTGCTGGCGCCTCTAAGTCGATTACACTCGAGACAGGTCAACATCATATTTTCTTGTGTATGACCGCGAGTACTATCTTTTCTGTCTACGGTAAATTGTCTTGAATCATTATTCGAGTACCTCCATAGCATTATACAATTACAACTTGCGCAATTATCATTCTGCTACTGTTTTAACTCAATAATAAATTCAACATCAAGATCAAAGTCGCGTTTATTTTTTTTATCAGATTGTTTGTACCCGGTTAATTTTTTTCTTATTATATCACTGTCGATGATGATGCTGTTTTTATTAACGATTTCAGGAATTATAATTCTCCGTAACTGAGATATTTTTCTAACCCTTGATACCGCTAAATAAACTAAATTTGACCACTCAATACGATCGTCCACAATCCAAACTCGTGTATCAGAAATAGTTAATCCCTGAGACGAGTGGATCGTCATAGCGTATCCCAACACCCATGGAGATATGTCAGCGCGTAATGCATCTTCGACAACACTGATATCAACAGCGACAATATCATTTAATACGAGATTTTGTTTCTCAGTCTGCCCTGGAATATCAACATTAATATTCTGTTTTCGTGTATCTAATGGTCTATAACATAACGGAACGGGCAATTCTGAGTATTTTTCTTTATGTAGCTGAAATAACTGTTGTTGTAAAGCGTCTCTGATTATTTTTCTGCTTGCTACTATTAAATCGTTGGGTCCCCATAAATTAAAAAAATCGTTCATTGAGGTCTCTGAGATCACTCCGCGTATTATTTCACACTGAATTTTGTTTGATTGTAATCTGATTAATTTTTTAAACTCCTTTAAATTTTCATCAAGAGCTCTATGATCATCATCTATTTCTTCGTAATAATCAACGAAATTTTTAACCAATCATGTGAAGATGGTCCAACAATTGGCGGCGGTTGACCATGATCGCCACACATTATTATAGCGGTATTTTTCGTCAACAACCAATCAAGAAACATTTTTAATGTATCCAATGACACCGTACATATCTCGTCCCAAATAATTATTTTAGGTATATATTTTTCTCCCATTCGTTCAGGAGTCCATGTATCCCCGCACCACCGAAAGAAACTATGATACGTGCACGATTGTACTTGCCGTTGTTTCATCTCTCGTGCAAGTCCATGTGTGGGTGTCAGCACGATTATATCTGAATTTCTAAAAACATTAATTGCTCGAGTCGTCTTGCCGCGTCCACCAGGTCCATTGAGATATACTGTCTTATATCTAGTTATTGGATCACTCACTGAAGGCGCTTTCGACATTTCTGATATTTTATTACCTTCACGATAAAAATCTCTCATCGGAACATCTGCTGATTCTGTATAATTGTGTAATATTTCTTTTTTTTATTCTCCACGAACTCCATCGTTCATCATTACTTGTAAATTTCATAACAGACTCTAAATATTTACTCGAAATATAAAATTAATCTGTTGCGACTCTGAGTGCGGTCTCAGGAAATCTATTAATCATCGATAATAAATTTATAGAAACATAAGCCAACATAGAAGATCTTAGATGAGTATACTGTGGGGATACATCATTTATGTAACTAACGATCGTACCCAATTTTGTTCCGTCGGATAATTAAACACTTTCTCGATTTACAAATATATCTCTCGCTGTTGTATCAGTAATTATAAAATCGTACTCGGCATCATCTAGAATTAATCGTGCGTGATGTCTTTTATGGTCATATGCACCACCCTGAGTAAATTTACCTATAATTCTTCTACCGAGATCTTTTGTGGTTTTTTCGTTATTTTTAAGTTTAATCTCGAGAATTTTAGAAGCTTCTTTGATAATATCATCTTCGGAAACACCAGGACATTTTTCCTTAAATTCCTTAATAACTTCATCGAAACTGATAAAATCTGGCATAGGCAACCAAACTTCGGTCTGCGTGTGATATGATATAATTGCCTCACTGACAACCAACGATGTCAGTATCGCACAATCTAGCATATCTCGTAATAAACCTATAGGCACCCAACGTTTTTCATAAAAATGTCTACCATACCAAACATAACAAATTTGGTGGAGATTTTCATCAAACTCGAATGATTCAACACAAGTGAATCCAGTCAGATCAAAATCAGGTAATGGTCCATTAATTGCCACTCGCGTCATCTCGTTTGTAGGGTGACCAAATCTTTTAAAGTACACAGAACAATCTCCGTATCCTAGAAAACTTCCCGGGTAACATGCAACCATATCAACTGAAATAACATCATTGTAATTATATTTGGTATTCCATAATCCACCGTGTCCGTATTCGACGCTACTTGCACGTATGTCCTCGAGTAAATCAAATCGTGTTGGTTTTCATAAATTTTTTTTCTCTAGCAAAGTGAGCCGCAACAGATGGAACGGTAAAACAATTAGTTAGTAATTTCTTAGTATTTTCCGTGCAAAACTTCTCATCTCGTCATGGAGAGATTCTGTTCTATATATTTCACCGTTCGGTTTAACAAATTGATCAAATTCACCTTCTTCATCACTTTTAAATAACCATACCGATACAGGATCGTTTTTACTTATTTCGTTTATAAAATCAAACATACCTCCACCAGAATTATCTGGGGGGTGAAATCTAACAGTTCGATCACGTGGAAATATTGTTACTGCGCCAGTCCATGCATGCGCATTATGATCAATAATATTTATTGGAGCTCCTTTCGATTTATATTTTGATTCGTATAATATTTCTCCCATTATCGTTGATACTGTTATTGGAAATTTTAATATTTTTCCTAATTCAGCAACATCTTTTATTGTAGCACCGGTATCCTTAACTGAATCAGCCCACGAGTTTATTTTTTCACGTCTTAAATCAGTTAATCCGTTTCCACGCATCGCGTTTGTAAAGTGTTCTATTACTCGTTCGGCCACACAATTTAACCTTGAAAATTTCATTGGTGCCAGTTTATCAACGCTGGGTTTTTTATTTATCTCATAGATTCCATAAATAACTGCTGTTGAGGGTACGCCCACTCATAATACGGTTTATCAATACCCGTCAATAGACCCGGTCTGGAATGTTTACTTAATATGGCAATTTGATTATTAACAAGGACAGGATCATATTTGTCACGGATAATCCAACTATCTGTTTCTGTTAATGCAATAAATTTTACTCTGAAGAAATATTTTTGATCGCCCTCGTACTCAGAGATGTAGTTAATAATAGTTGCCGCTGGTTGGTCATTCATTGTAGCATCCTTGACAGCGTTGCGAATGATCTTGAACGTTGACCATACATGAGATGCACCATCTGTGTAAAATTCTTTCTTGGCGTCGTGAATGTTTTGAGATCAAACTTTTATTTTTCGGATCAACCAGATCTCGTACTGGTAAGTCAGGAGATAATCTGTCGAGATTAAATTAATATTTAGAAGGCCTAGTTTGGGATAATTTCTCAAATTCGTTCATATAATTAAAACAAGTATTTAAATAAAAAATATTATATATATATATATATATATATATATATATATATATATATATATATATATATATATATATATATAATATATATATATATATATATATATATATATATATGATGAATCAGTGCAGTTGGCTCATGATCGGTTCAGTAAATCGATGCAACAAATCCTGTAGAGGTGAATTTTGTTGGATGCACTTACAAAGTATACGGCGAGGAAGTCTAGGACCAATACCGTGTCTGCGATGTGGTGTTGGAGTACGGGGAAAAATAGCATTATGTGCAAATTGCGGTGCAAAACGGTTCAGAGAACTTAAGAGATATTATGACAACAAGAAAAATAATAGTGAAAACGCTATAAAATCCGTGGAGGATTATATATCAAGATTTCAGACAAACAATGATTTAAACAAATAATATTATTATATAATGTAGCAAAATAAATGTGCCCCACATCCTGTCATCAAGAATTACGAATTAGATCGTAATGGTGTGATCAGAAATTGTAGCTTGAAGAGACCAGTTGGTGTTGTTAGTAATTCTGGTTATCTAAGGTTCAACGCTGGAAGAAATAAAATTTATCTTTGTCATCGTTTCGTATTCGAATGTTTCTTTGGGTTGATCAAAGACGGTCATGTCATCGATCATATTGACGGAGATCCTCAGAACAATTCCCTACACAACCTTCAAGCTATCTCACGGAGTGAGAATAATATACATGGTAATGTTGGTAGATGTAAGACAGTTTCTAAAAGGGTGATCAAAGCTACAAATACAGAGACCAGAGAAGAAATTATATTTCAGTCGATGTGTGCTGCTGCAAAATACTTTGATATTCACTCGTATTCGATACAACTCGTTGCAGAAAATATATATAAAACTGCTTTCTCAAAAAAATAAACAGAGAATCACCTTCCGATATTGTTAGTGAGATAAACTATCATCACTACCTCGAATTATATTTATTAACTATTTTTTTAATTATTATTATTTTGGGTCGCAGTATTCCCCCCCCCATACTACTTATTTTTTGACTCATACGAAAGGGAGATTACTTCTTTATGTATATGTTTATTCGTAGATTTCTGATTTTTATGGTCGTAATTAGTCAGTTTTAACCATTTACGTCGTAATTAATTGCTTGTAGAAGTATATTTATGGTTTTTAGCTCACAAAATAAATATATAAACGTATTTCCCATCATACAACATAGCGGAGTTATTTTTGGATCTGTTACGAGAAATCGAGGCAGAACACGCAGTTTTAATGCAGATATTTACAATTTGCTTAGGAACCTCTGTTATAATACAAATCGATCTGTAGGTAATATTAATGCAGTGGATGCATATAGGCAGAACACGCTGTTTGAGTTAGATATTTACAATTTGCTTAGGAACCTCTGTTATAATACAAATCGATATGTAGGTAATTATAATGAAGTGGTTGTATATAGGCAGAACACGCTGTTTTAATACAGAAACCGCTGTTTCAATGTAGAAACCGTTGTTTTAATGTAGAAATATGTACCGTAATTATATTTCAATTTCTAAAAGATATGTTTGTTAACTGATTCGATAGCTCAATCGGTAACGTATTGGACTGTGACGCTCGCGGTCCAGGATCGAATTCCATGGCTGACGACTGTCGGTGGTTGCGCATAATTGCGATTTTTATAATAATTGCGGGACACCGCCAAACCCTCCCCCCCCCCGCTCAGCAGAACCCTCCAACCACATATCAACTGGTGGTTGATACATGTTTTGTATCACCCACGGGCTGATTATTGGGGGGGGGGTTCTGCTGAGCGTGTATGTTTGTACTGTCCTTCATTCATTGTATATATTCATTCATTGTATTAACCCATTTCATTGTATATACCCATTTCATTGTATATATCCATTTCATTGTATGTTTGTACTGTCCTTAATTAAGTTATCTGTTTTTACCGTCCTGAGCTCGCTAAAATACTCGATTAGGGGCTCGTCATTCATTCATTACATGCATAATCGCTAAAACACTCGATTATGGGCTCGTCATTCATTGTATATACTCATATACTCATTTCATTGTATATACTCATTTCATTGTATATATTCCGTCCTTGAAACATCCCGCCGAATCCACAAAAGATTTAGAGATTTATATATTATATAATGAACCATGAAAATATCAAAGACATTATTTCTGCTATTAAAAAATTAGAAGAAAACAGAATTAATATATCTGATGAACTAAATCCTGAAAAAATAATGTCTGATTTTGAAACGTTAGAAGAACTTAAAACTGAAAATAAGTATGTTCTATCATCTCAGTACAAGTTCATAAAGCGGATTCAGGCAGCTATGTTCCAGTCACTATCTAAATGAATTTATTCCTCTTTCTGATGCAGTAGAAAAGGTCAGATCGGGATTATCCAACGAGCACGAAACAAAAAAAAAACAATCAGTACCCGCATAAGATACTTAAGAAAAATTATGTCAGCAGGTAACGAAGTTACAAATTACCAAAGCAACCCTGTCTGAAATATTTTATTTCTGAAATATAAAATCTGATTAATTGGTATAATTCCAACCACATTATGGGGGAAATCCCATAAATATATAATATTATTAGAAATCTGGATCCCATCACCCATTGTCATGTATATCACATCAGAATTAATAAACCGATTGATTTGCATAAAAAATAAAATATTTCTGAATAATAATAAAATATTTCAGAATAATAATACGATATTTCAGAATAATAATACAATATTTTTTGTAGTATTTTTTGAAAAACTAAGTGATCTGTATACTTTTGAGTAGCAATCACCCCGTCAGATTGATTTCTATAAAAAAATAAAACATTTCAGAATAATAATACATTTTTTTTGGTAGTATTTTTTGGAAAACTGATTGATTTGCATAATTTTAAATACCAATTACCCCATCAGAATTACAAAACTGATTGATTTGCATAATTTTAAGTACCAACCACCCCATCAGATTGATTCATAAAAAATAAAATATTTCATAATAATAATAAATTGTTTCAGATTATACAAAACTGATTAATTTATATAATTTACCCCATCAGTAAGTAATTAACCCTTGCATTTATTTATTCTGAAATATTATTTTTTAAGTTGATCGAGTTTAATACAGGAGTGTGTATAATTTAGAATCTGATCTCTGTTGCAAATGATCGCGATAATATGCTCTCGACGGAGCTCATCTAACTGTTCTTGTGTTAATAAGAAATCCTCGTTTCCGTATTCATCAATAACTAAATTAACATTAAATTGCTCTGTGTTTGGAGGTTGTGAAAACGCTGTTCTGATGGCGTTTTCAAGTACTTCTTTGTCATGTATAAAAAAGTTCACGTGCTGGTACATTATATAATATTTACCTGATTAATTAAGATTTCACATACAGATTTATTACAAGCTCTTCTCCACGTAGGTCAATTAAGCGATTAAGGTGGTCTGTGACCATAAAATTTATTCGTGTTAACGCATTATTGTGACACCGCAAATACACAGGATTAGTTAGTTCTTGCACGATTAAATTTCCAGGGGGAACTTGTGGTGTGAACGTATATAAAATATATCCCTGCTGAGCCTGATTTGATCTTCCGAGATCTATTTGATAGCTACCATCAATTACGTCACAAACCAGATTGACCACGATGGTGCTGGTTATATTAACAATTTCCGGAGATACGTGTCTGCCGCCGCCGTATGGATCATTATTATATCTGAGAACAGTTGCAGGTGGGCTATTTTTCTCCACACAGCTAGTTTTTTAGGAAAATATTCCGTGATGAGATCCTTGGGTGTTTTTCTTAATTCGTCAGTTTCAAATCCTGGTAGTGTAAAATTTAATAAATCTCCTTCAGTTATTTTATAATGATCAAGGTATATCTGTTTGATGGTTGTTATTTTATCCTTTTTACTTCTATATCATAAGTACTAGCATTTATTACTTCGATAATAGTCTGATTAAAATATTTAAGATCTAAAACAATTTGATTTAAATGTTGTATCGTTGCAATAATCTGATGTTTTAAATCGATATTGGGATACTCCAGCATATAGTTTTTAAATAAACGTGCTAATGTTGCTAATGTAGTTGTGTGTTCAGTTTAATTTCGTTAGACCTTGATCTGAAATTTATTTCATAAATAATTTCAGTTAAAGTTTGTTTATCAACATCAGTTAAAAGAAAACGGCACCATAGGATATAATTTACCATCATGCCAAATGTTATATTTGTCCCTATTAGTCCATGGATACAAATTTCGGTATTTTGGAGTTGTTATAAACTTGGCTTCGTCAGTGAGAAATTCAAATAATTTCGGTTCTTGTGGTCCTTCATACACTGGGAAAACATCCGGCCAACCTAGTACGGATCTTATCGTTGACTGATAAATATCAACGACGTAATCAGGAGAATGTATTTCAATCTCAGAAGATAGCGTCGGTTCATGAACGTTAATCGATATTTTCGCTTCTTTTCCCGTTATTGATTTTATTCTACGCTGAAATTCCTCATTAATTTGTTCAATCTCATAACTACCAGTTGGTATTCCAACATCTATCCAGTCAGGAGTACCATCTGGTTTGTTCTTGTTAGCAAATACAAGTAAATTATTTGCTGGTGTACCATTAAATGATTTTTATCTGATATTTGGCCAGCTGTAATATACCCGTAATTGAGCTAATGCTATTTCCTTTGTTGGAATTGCAGTAGGAAAGTTAATACTAAATTCAGGATTAGTTGAACTTACCGAAATCATCGTTATCTTTGGTGGAGTTGTATTAGTCACGATCTGCTGCAGTAATTCTGTCATTATTAGTACTTGCATCTTTAATACCGATACCTTCGTCATATATTTTAGTCATCATTGAAAACTCGAAATCAGATATAATTCCATCACTGAGACTCGCTGACAACAACGAGGACAATTTCGAGTATGCGACCGTTGTGTGTAATTTTATTATGTAATCGGATAATTTTTCATTCATGCAGGTGCATATTTTTTTGTGATGATATTAAGCACACCTGCAATAGTTGTTGCTGCTGAAATACAAATAGTTACGGCTACTGGTGCCATCATTGTCACCGCTGATAATATAACACCTGTTTCAGCAACAACAGCGGATACTGAATAAACAATCACATCAACGATAACTAATCGTCGTCGATATTTCTTTACTTTTACTTTATACTGTTCGACTCGATCTTTTAATGCTGCCTGCCATTCACGCGCTTGATTGTTCCTGTATTGTGCACCGTCCATATATTTTTATGCAGTAACCAATTGAGGTGTTTCAGCTACAAATTCCAAACACCACCAGTAAGATGTTGCGGTTAATTTCTTATCAGCTGCTTCCAGAATAAAAATTTCTTCGGTTCCGCTATTTAATATAACAGATACAACCCCGGAAAACTTATCAGTTGAATAGCGCCATGGATACGTTGTAAATATTTCAAATTTTGCAGTACTGAACACAGACAGCCTGTACACGCCAGTGACTGTTGCGGTATATTTGATAGTTTTATTTTGCTGCGACCATGTTGCAAATCCCGATGATACTGTGCATACGATGTTGGTAATATGCCTGGGAGTTATTCCGGCTGAAATTTTAATCAAACTGGTTTTATTAACGATCTCATGAATCCCCGCTACGATGTTTTGCTGTGTTTGTTTAATCGTGTCTAGGTTAGTTTTGATATCAACGAGTTTTATGTCAATGGCGTGCGGAGTGCCGAAGAATCTATCTATGGATTCATCGGTTTTTTGAAAATTTCTTCGAAATCTTCCAAAAGCGCCTACGTGAACGTCATACTCGGCCCGCAACGTGGATAATTTACCATCCACGGTGTTGTAGTTGACGTCGACGTATTTTTTTGTTGCTGCGTCTTCGTCGGATGTTGGATCTCTTAACACTACTATCTTATTCCCGTTCATGCTGAGTTCACCCGTCATTGTGTCGCCGGTGTTTCTTACACGATTAGCAGCACTTTTTGCAATTTCATCTCTGATGGTTGTAAACGACATACTTGAATCCCTGATTTTGCCGCTGTCAGTAAACACAGGGATATTATCCGTGACCGCTCCGAGTACTCGTCGAACTATATCATTCCATTTGATATTGCTAGTTTTTAGTTTACCATATCGATCCTGAAAAATAACAACCTCATCTGGGTCAACTCCAGCCAGGTTTATGATATCAGCGAGTTCATATTTAGTCGCGTACTTCGACAAATCAACGTCGCCGGACTTTTTCTCAATGCGTGAAGAACATCTTCTTCCGTAAATATCAACCATTATATTTTAAGATCTGTTTAAAACGAATCGGTTGCTTGTATAATCATGCACAACTTTATGTGGCGGTTTGGATGATTTTGATATAGCGTTAAGTACATTAATTACTTCACGGCCGCATATTGGCGGATCTGTCATTGTTTGTGTGGGTAGCGTTGAATACCAAACTTGCGCGTGAAGTGGTGCGATATACTTGATAAATTCAACAGGTGGAGCTAACCTGTATGAATCAAAATAAACGATTCCACGTGGATCAACCGCGTATGATGCCCAATGAGTACCAGGTCCTGAATTCGAGTCGAGATTAATAAAACCTGTTTCGAGTTTGTTCGGTTGTTTTGGTAATAGATCTCACATAAAAACGCCTCTAAAGGCTTTTATTTTTAATTGTTTAGCAGCTTTAAGTAAATCAAAATTTGATGCTGGAACATCTAACGTGGAAGTCTTAGACCTCTTCCCCAACGAGATCCCGGTAATCTTAGGCCGCGTCCCTTTTTCTGTACCCATTTCCTGTTGCTTTCTTAGGAGCCATTCCATCAGCTGTTCCAACAGCACCTAATGCGGCTGCTTTTGCTACGGCTGGAGCAGCAGCAGCTATTAACGCTGGAATAGCCGCAAGAAGTGGAAATATACCACCCGTTTTAACCATGTCCTTGATGGCGCTCGGAGAAAGATGGAATTGAACTCCGGTTTTTGATTCTAGGACTTTATTGAAATGTTTAATCTGATTATTTGTCAACGATAATTTGCTTGGACCACCACCAATCTGATCTCGTTTTAGTGATATTTTAGTTGCGCATTTGTTGGCGGTTTTTGATTGAAACTTTTTGACCTGACCAGGAGTCAGAGTAACATTAACATGACCATACGACATTATTATATAAATATATTTTTCTAAATAACATGATTAAAGGTTTTCCACTGGTGCATCAACGACTCTCATTCGACCACTACCACCTTCAAGTAACATCGTTTTGTCGCTGAGTATAACCGCGATTGCTCTGTAGAAGTCACCACCACCTGGCGGGTCAGTAACACGAGCTCGGAATTGTATATCAACGACAGATTGTTTGGACAAATCAAGATGTTCCGGGGAAAAGTAATAAATCGGATATAGATTTGTAAAATCTAACTGTGATATTTGCAACCCAGTATCTACATTTTGATCACGTCCCATGAATGACATGAAACGATGATATGCACGCGCTACGTGAATTTGACCAAAATTTAACAATATATCTTCGGCTGGTTCTTGATGTCCATTTATCCGCAAGGAAACTTCATTAACTCCAAGGTTGTCAAATATCATATGTGAACGTTCTTGATTATTCGTCCGAGGATTATCTTGCAGCGCAATAAAAATATGTCGCGGCGCAGAAACACCTTGCTGTGATGCTATATTCCATGTAAATAAACCATTAACATTACTTTGAATTGCATCTGTGGTTACTGTTAACCATGATAGCAATGATTTACCGCCTTGATCCGTAAAACAGAGTAATTTTTGTTCTTCAGTAATAGATGGAATCGTTACTGGCATCCACAATGAAAGCTTTGATATATTTACTTTACCATCAGCAATACCACCAATTCGCCAGATTGCATCATTATCATCACCTTTTCTTACGAGCACAACTGTGTGTTTAGCTCCAAAGATGACCTTTCTAACATTTCTGCAAAATCCAAAGATGTGAGATAATGGAATTTGCACATGAAAAATTTATATCATTTCCTGACAACGCTGCTAGGCGTGTTGCAAACCCTAAGTTGTAAGTCTCGTTATCACCTCGTACAATATCAAAAGCAGCACCTGGTCTGGCTGCGTATTCAGGACCATCAGCAACTGGTTGTGGATCAGATGCAGTATCTTTTGATGTTCGTATTTTAGCATACCTGATATGATCAGCGTGGTCAGTAATATCCTTAGCAAACATCATTGTTGGACCGGCTGATCTTGTGTAATCATCAGAATATCTCGCTAGACCAATTATTGTTGTAGCAACATCAACATCCTTCTGAATTGATTCAATATTTTTTCCATCAATCATTTGTGTGGCGCTATCAAACAACGCCATAATTCCGTTGTTGACAAAACCAACACGCATATTGGCACCATATGGCGTATTAGCTACAACATTCGTTACAAGTCTACCTTCTACTTCAATAAACGCCTCAGCGGGCAAGAAATATCTACTTGTATCATGAACTTGTAATTCGATTCTCCCCCGCTGATTTGGTTGTCTTGCGTCATAGGAATAAAATTGATAATCACGTAGCGATTCATTTTTGATGACCGGTTCATCCATGTCAAATGCTGAGTCGGACATACGTTTAAACATTTTATTATCATTACCATTTTTCCAAATGGTGATCTAAATCATCGTCGACGAAGATCGCTTCCTGCTATTAAATTTGCTGTTATATTTCTTTCTGCTTCTTCAGATAATTCCGTTAGTTTTTGATTTGCTGCCTGATTTATTATTTTACTTACGTCTGCGGGCATCACTTCAGTACTTGCCAGTTTCAGTGGCGGTTGTCGCTTTCGTCGCATTAATCGTGCGAGTTTATCTTTGATCGCCGAGAACGCCTTACCAGCAACATTGACAATTGCTCCAGGAACTTTATCACGAACAATATCAATAGCTTTCATCGATAATTATTTTGCAACAGGTGTTACTTTGGGGGCTATCCTTGTAAATAATCCCCGTACAACATCACCAAGTCCATCTCCGTAAATTGCTTCATAGATTGGTAATCGTGAGTTTACCACTCTGACCTGTGCAGATTTACGATGATTATTATGTATGATCATCTTATTTTATTTGCTATTTATCTAACAATTAGTCACTATAATCATCAACAAGTTCATCGATAAGTTCTCGGTAAACTCCGATATCCATAATACCGCCTTGAAATAATCGCCGACAAATATCAGCTGCTTCATTAATTATTTCTGGTGAATTATTCCCAGCACGTTTTCCTCCCATGAGAAATTCTAACCGTGATACGTCATTGATGATATTATCAGGACAAATAAAATTATTTCCCAGACCACTTCCCGTTGCTCCTTCTTCTGATTTCTTTGATGGTGTTGTTCCAAATAGCTTTTTAATTTTTGACAGCGGTGAAGAAGATTGTTGTTGTTCTATTTGCTGCAAGGGTGGAGGAAGTTGATACTGGGAGAGTTTTTCTTGTTCTTGCTGTCTTATTTTCTCTCCACGAAGTACTTTTACTTCTTCATAAAGATTTCTATATTCTAAATCATCATCTCTAGCTTGTCTTTTATTTGCATATATGCGATACATCCATTTAATAAGATTTTCATTACTTACTTTTTCATGAGGGAGGTTTAAAGCAACAGATTTGTTAGATATATAATCTAATATTTTTTCGGGTAATTTTTTTCTTTTAGTATTTCTGATATCTTCGACAAACCCTTCCTTAAATTTTGCAATCAATTCTACGTTTTCTTTTACTGGTTTGGGTTTAGGTGCAAGTTCTTTTTTCACGCCGGTGACTTCAGTACGAAGTTTTCCAATACTTTCAAGTATTTCCTCACCAACAGGTGGATGTTGAGCCGCAGCTATATCAGCGGGAAGATCTCGTAAAATCTTCTTTGTTTAGTTCTTCTTGCTATTTTTTCAGCTTGTTCTTCTGTTTGTTTTGATACCGGAAGAAGATCTTCTTTGATGATAGTTGTAACTTTCTCAGTAGCTGCAGTGACGGGTTTAAACAGTATTTTAGTTTCTTCTTCGTACTCAACTTGTGCTTCTTGCTACGCTTGTAGATTTTTTCTGAATGAATCTCGCACGGGAAGAAATTTTTTAATTGCTTCTAGTCTCTCTCGTGCTATTCTTGCATTATGAGATTCTGAATGTACCATTATTTTTAATATAACAATTTTTTAATTAATAACAGCAGAGAGGGCGTAAATTTAATTAAACAGATATCATTAATATCATGAATAACTGTACGTGGCTGCGTCAAGGAACCACTAACAAATGTGATAAAAGATGCCGTGGAGAATATTGTAAAACACACAACTATATTTTATCAAAAAATCCTCATGCTGGTCCACGAAGTTGTGTTGGTTGTAACAACGGCGTTAGAGGATTCTATCAGATTTGCAAAAAGTTTGGTGGAGATCGATACAGAAGTTTAATGATATATTATAAACACAGAAAGAACATAAATCCAAAAATAGAAAAACAACCATCAGAACTTGAATATTACTTGAAGAATGAAACAAATAAAGATGAAACAGATGAGGAGAAACGACAAAAAGAACGTGTTGAGAAATATTCATCAAACTTGGTATGGTGGTAAATTTACATAAATTAAAAGCAGCAGAGAGGGCGCGACCTCAATAAAGTGTCCACGTGGTAAAATAATCCTTCCTACGAACAAAAAAAAGACAACGACGGTAAAGTAACACCAATTTGAGAAATCTCTGGAAGATTTATTTTTGCTTCAATTTGTGTCGATGCTTTTGGTTAAATCTGTCGACGCTTTTTATTTTTTCTTTGTTCGTAGGAAGGGTTATTTTTAGTTTTTCGACGCTTTTCGATCTTGGTCTGTTCGCCCTCTCTGCTGCTCACCTCCTCCTCAGATGGGGGCAAGTCCAGCTCTGGTCTTTGGTTGATTTGTTGTAGTGCAACTCTGTCGACAGCGGATGCAGTGTCCATTTCATCATACTTTTGTCTCTTCTATGTCTCTGATGGTTGAGGTGCTATCTTCTGAAAGCAGAAGCATGGATCCTGATCTTGGAGGGCCATAATCAGCTTAAATGATACGAAAGAACATTTTGGTGTTTCTTATATCAGCATATTGCTGAATTTCCTCAGCCTTGTTTTCTCACCATCCTCTGTACATTTTGCGGAGTTTACCTTGAGCCCATGCCTGCAGGTGCTTGAAATTTTCTCTCTTGGAGATGGAGTTTAAGTAGTTCTCCCACTTAGAGAATGCCTTGTTCTTTTCTTCAAACAGGACCTTGATGTCCTCGTCATACTCATCAAACGAGTCCTGGTGCACATTTGTCCTATGGCCCAGGATGACTTAGCTGTTTACGTCACCATCTCTTCCAACTGCGCCCATTTTCAGTTGGGTCTCCATTCAGTTGTCATTTGGCAAACAATTGTCTTGCTGGATTTGGAACTACATCTTGTGCTCGGGATGCTGTAACTTGCTTGTGTTGAGGACAGGTATCACATTGCTGGTACCTTGTGATGGTGGTGGATGATGTGTAGGTTAAGCTCGGCTATGACAAGTATGTGGTCAGTCCAACACTCTGTTCTGCGCAAGACTATAGCGAATAACACATATCTGATATCTTTCTGCTTAGTCATGACACAGTCGATTAGGTGCCAGTGTTTAAACCTTTGGTGCATCGATATTGTATTGTACATGTCTGCTTGTCTAAATATGGTATTAGAGATCACAAGGCTGTGTTCAGCACATTTCCACTGGAGAATCAGTCAATTGTTGTTTGATTTTGTCAACCCCATGTCTTCCAATCACACCAATGAGTTTGGTCCATGTCAACTCTAGCGTTGAAAGCATCCAGCAAGATCAATTTGTCATTAGCCGGAACAGACGTGTTGATAGAGTCCAGGTCGGTAGAGAATTGTTCATTGGTTTCATCTGGTCATGTCATCATTGATGTACAGGTACTTTTGATTGTCATGAATGTTTGCTGCTCTTCGGGGGGTCATGAGTTTCTCCTTGATGTACGTTGGTAGGACTAGGAGGTGGCTCAGTTAGATTCATGAGTTTCTCCTTGATGCAAGTTGGTACATCTAGGAGGTAGCTCAGTTGGGTTGTTCTATGACACGTCCAACTCCATGGATCCTGTCAAATTCTTCTGCTTTTCCCCTCCAGAAAAAGGTGTACCGAACTGACCCTTCTCCAGCAAGTTGGGTCTCACTGCGTGTATCGTGCTAGTTCCCTTGCGGCACAGGAGGTGTATATATATTTCAGAGTACGGACACGGCATGCTTCTTTGATAGGTTTCTTTTTCCTCGGTTTCTTTGTTCTATTAGAGTCTGCGTTTCGACCGCATTGGAGATGATCTGCCAGTCGCTGGGCAAATTGGCCAGACTATATAGGGCTGGCAATATTTAGATCACCTTTTCTAGATCCCTAAATTTACAGGGTGAGAAGTGTTGTCCTGAAAAGAACTGCTCTGGATACAGAGGAGAACGACCACTTGTCCAAAGGCAGCCTACGTGCAGGTTTGTGACTATGACTGACAGTGGTCACCTCCACGTGTAGCTTCACCACTCCCCAATGGCCGCAGGACTTTTGAAAAATACTAGAACAGTCTCATATGGGTTGCACAACAAAACCTATGCGAGAGAGCTTTTAAAGTGGGAAGATCGTTGTAGAGGGGTGACCCTACTCTCTCTCTCGCCCCAGCAGCACGAAGAATCGATAGGGCTGTAGACTCCGTTGGCGGCATCGGATGACCATGACTTGTTATGTATATTTGATTTAATTTATATTTGATTTAATTTATATTTGATTTAATTTGATTATTTGTTTATTAGTTTTTTTAAAAAAAATATTTATTCCATTACATTCTATTGTAATGTACTTTTATTTACTGAAATTTTACATTTTCCAAACAATAGTTTGACCTGTTTTTTTCGTATACACCCAATATTAGAACATTGTATCTTAGTGCTAACTTAGTTCTTTACCTTGATTCAGGATTAGTAAGAGTTGAAGTAAACCACTTTTTATATTTTTGTATTGTGTGATTTATAGAGCGAAAGTGATGTACTGGGAGTACGTGACTGTAGATATGTAAATAGCCTCTATTTCAAAATTCTGGTTTTACCGGAATTGCGCAGTAGTCAGATTTAATAGTGATGTTTTGAGAAATAATTTGAGTCGGGCTTTAAAACGTTTAGATGTCAAGGTGTTCATTCTGTTGTGACCAGTTGAAGTTTAATTTTAATTTTTGTTCAAATTGTTTGGATTCTAAGAGATTAATTCTTTTCCCTGGGAGTATTTAAGTGATCATACAGAATTTTTGGACAAAGACATTTATTGAAATTTTATTCCGAATTCAAAACTGAAATATTATTTTATGTGGTTCAACAAAGAACTGTAGACACATCAGTACTATACTGGCTACAATATACGTCATTCATTAGTACTAGGAATTCAAATTTTTAATTCTTTGATGAATTATGGATTAGTTTTGGATTTGATTCTTAAAACCGTAAATTCTTTTCCTCATTTTTACCTTGTATTTCTAGAGAAATAAATTACTTGTTAAATTTTACAAAGCTTGTTGTCTTAACTTTTTATTGTTACTGTTTATGAGAGCCTAAACATGTAACAGACTTCTAATGTGCCTCGTCAATGCCTTTGACACTCCACAGCACCTTGCTGGTCCACTATTTTGGCCGTTGGTTTGACAATGATCTCATCCGCCCTATCAGCCAGATCATACTTTGCTTGGAATTGGTGGCAGGTCCCTCTATTTAATCCATAGGTGGGGCAGTGGTCTGTGTGACAAAAGGGCATGTAAACACACACGTGGGACTGCACTCTTAATCCCTGGGGCTCACTGCTGCTCTGCGATCCCCTTCTATTCCGCATGAGGTCGAATGATACAGGTACTGTGTGTTGACACAAGGAGACACTGCATGAGTCTTGGTGGTGGAGAGGCAATGTACGGGCAGAGGGTGGTTTACACACTCGACTTATATGTATATGATCTACAAGTGTTATTGTACTTTAGGACATCGCATACCAAACGAAACTGAGACGAACGTTCTAAGAAATGGGTACATAAATACATTAAGAGGTAAAAGTCGTTAAAGCAATTCCGAGAGTTGAAATGCCTGGTAATTTATTTTGAAAACCTCGCAATGCTAATACATATCATCTTCAGTTGTACTGATGAGCTCGATCCACAATATTGTATGTTGCAACACTGTAAGGAAACTATGTTAGCATATGTGTTACTTCGTGACTCTTCTTAAGCTAAATGAAACCTAGACACGGGAACAGTTTTATTTTTATATCGTAAGCTATCACGATAAAATCTAACAATTATCAATTTGAGAGATGTGCTATGTACAAAGCATGTTCTTTCTTGTCTAATATGCGTGTTTGGGCGTGCATGTGTACGTTTTACGGTAAGGACGTTGTGGGATTCGTAACAAACGTCAGGTATCGTTTTCATGGTAATCGGAACCTTTAGGTATGATATTATGGGGTACACGCGATGCTTCACGTAAGTGAAAATATGCATTTAATGAACCAGATTTAGTTGTCGATCTATTTATAAAGTTTAGAAAAACTTTGGAACATTCAGTTGCTATTTTGACCTCCATGTATGAGAATTTTTTATAATTGATCTGCATAGAACACGCACATGGGGTATCACACAGTTGAATCTGAAGCCTCAAAATAAACAATCATTGTAACTTCAAAATGTATTTGTCAGTATTTTAGACCTTGTTCTCACTGACGTTCAAATATCCGAAATTTGTTTTTTTTCTTTTTCTTCTATAATGTTGAAGATTGTCTTCCATCGTAATTGCTTCTTGTTTATTATCGAGCATAGGGCAGATTCATGGTACTAACAGGCACCACTCAGACTACCTACTTTTGGTATCTTGAACATAATAGCGAGAGGGAAATAGAGTGAGAATGACTATAAGCAAAACAGAGACTAACTAGCGCACGAACTTTGGTACTATGAATGTACTTCTGAGAGGCGAGCAGGTGATAATGACCTCGACATGCAATAAAGTATATACAAAACACGCACAATTTAATGGATGTGAGCTGTTTAATACTAGACAATCCTATTCACATGATGCCTAATGCAATAGTTCCTTTACAAAATACGAAAACGACCAAAGTATGTACACGATTGAATCTCATATAATCTACATGCATGTAAAATATAGAAACTAATTCTAGAATTACAGAAATTAAATTATATATTAAAAGCTATTCAGCAACTATTAAATGTCTGACTGATTTATATCGACAAGATGTTGATGCATCTGGAAAAGATTTTGTTGTTGTTGTTGTAAGGTTTAACGCCATTTTTCAGCACAAGATAGGCTATACATGGCGGCCAGTATTAATGGTGGAGGAAGAACCCGGGAAAACCCCGGAAAGAACCACCGACCCACGAGTAGGTACTGGCAAGCTTTCTCACATACCCACATTGGCTGAAACCGAGACTCGAACCTACTCAGACAGATGTGAGATGGCAGTGATCCGTAACGGAGAGAACTTTAGACCACTCGGCCACTCGGGGCCCCACTCTGGAAAAGATGCATGTACTTTAATTAAACTACACAATACACACATTCTTCTAAAACATGAAATGGGGACATTATATTGTTACCATCAAAATGGAGACATCTTTATCCTGTCAACAGTTTGGGAAGGATGTTAGGTTTTACTATGATATGGATATATCTATGTCTTTTGCAGTCGATTTTAGTCGATTTTCAAAAATTTACAGTATTTAACATTTTATTTCAGAACGGGGACACACATTTACACAAAAACTGTATGGATTCATACAATCGAACTGGGGACATTTCAAATATGTTGTAACACGCACACGGGTATTTACTTGACCGAGCGTTTGTCAAACCCTGGCGCGATTCTCGCTAGAAGTCATATGTTTACCCCAACTTTCCAAAGACTTCCATACAACTTCATTTGTAAATTAGAAACCCGACGTATCCATTCTATACCTAAATTTTACTCTAATTAATGCAAGACCACAGATACAACAACCTGCCAAATATATATCAACCGCACATCTGCATCTTTTATCTTCATCATGTTTCCTTACCTCCAACCGTTCACGCCTTAGAAAATATATGAGCATCCCCTAACACTGGAAACTATTTTAACTCCACCACCTTAGGCCAGTCAATGTGTGCTCAATGTATGCTTTCCAGGCACATTTCGCCGATATAACTGCGTCATATTCGCCCCCATGGTGACATAAACGGTATCTGCCAAGTCCCTTCTTATTTATTCCTTTGGGTAATTTACCGGTTTCCTACCGTAAATGCTGGCCTTGCAGTCACACCACCAATGTATACCACTAGATTTTAATATGGACTATCTTACGACAGGGACATTAACTCGGTTTTGGCCTCAATTCACTACTAGTTAACCATGGCTACATGGAAACTCACTAACGCTTCACTCCGTGACGTTTGCCCCTAATAATTGGCTAATTATTTCGGGCTAGGAATATTTCCATTGGGCCGAATTCCAATAATCACACAAGTAATCACACAAATCTAAGAAGTCCATAAAACGGGACGCTGTAACCAAATGCGCATACTCTAAATTTATTACAATATGTATATTTATTCTAAACAACTAGGTCAATAATACATATGCTGCTTAATCTCATCTGATATACATAGGTACTCTCCATGATAACACACTAAATTTAAAAGTTTTATTGAAGTTATGTATTATCTTTAATTTATGAATAAGTTAAATTCTATATGTACTTTTAAATATAGAAATTGCTCCAGTCACAAACGTTGTCAAAACAGTGTTCTCTAAAAGAACCATTTTCTGAACACATTTTCGAAAATATTTAGTATGATCTCTGTCTGTCTGTCTGTTGTCTCTTTCTCTCTCTCTCTCTCTCTCTCTACATAAGAGACCTATGATGAAAAAGAAATGTCTTTATTTGACTACAAATTAAACTGTACATTCGACAGTTGGATTGATGTACAATATTTTATATTGTACGTGCCTCTCCTTCACATATTAACCTAATATTTACCTCATCTAGCCTCGAAGTTTGGGAAAAGACAGAGGTGATGTAGATAAGAACTGGAGTGACAGATGTTTACTCCATTAGCGTAATATAGTAGTAGCAAGGTGGGCCACCCTAGGGACAATGGGAATTACCATTAAAAACACCCCTGGGCCACTCTAGGTACAATGGAAATTTAACATGGAGAAAAACGCTGGGCCACTCTAGGGACAATGGGAATTTAACATAGGGAATAGGGTTTGGGCTTGTCTAGGGACAATGGGAATTTAACATGGGGAATAGAGTTTGGGCTTGTCTAGGGACAATGGGAATTTAACATGGGGAATAGAGTTTGGGCTTGTCTAGGGACAATGGGAATTTAACATGGGAATAGAGTTTGGGCTTGTCTAGGGACAAGGGGAATTAACATGGGAATAAATCGTGGGCCACTCTAGCGTCAAGGGCAATTGAACATGGGAATAAATCGTGGGACTGTCTAGCGTCAAGGGGAATTTAACATATAGAAATTGAACATGGTGGGTCTGTATAGCGTCAAGGGGAATTGAACATGGTGGGATTGTCTAGGGACAATGATGATAGAGGGTCAAACACAACAGAGACAGAAACATACATACACTAGTACAAGCGTGAGATTTATATATAAAGCATTACCAAGACCTGAAATCTTGCTGGGGTGTTCAAAAATCTGCATAATTGTAATGATGCTATAAATAGCTATAATCAAGGAAATGCTCAACGACAAAATGGATGTGACTAAAAGTAACGCTAAAATGACAAAATTGTCCCAGAATTTAAAGGAAAATAAACATATCCCCGAAAATTAAGTTACAATGGTTTAGACTAAAATGCATAAAATTAGTAACTACTTACAATATCAACTTCTGTGACGATCGTGGATAAATACCTATGTATCTATAATCAGCTGAAATTCCTATGAAATCCCACTATCTATTTATAGCTCCAACTTGTGGATTTTTCCTTTGGAAAATCCCACTATCTTTTTATAGCCTCAGCTTGAGTGACGTTCCTGTTTATGAATTCTAGTATATATGTATAGCTACAAAATGTGGAAATCCCCAAGTCGATATTTATAGTCTCAAAATTTCCAGCGTTAGTGACGTCACTGTACTGAACACTAGGGGATAAATGGCAACAGTGTTGCAAGTGGCTGACCTGAATACGCGCTACTGTAGGTAGGTAGGTAGAGTGTATCTGATAGGGATAAAGTGAGTTTTATAGGGACAAGCAGAGACCAATACACACACACACACACACACACACACAACATACGCGCTCAGACACACACACACACACACATACACACAGAGGGAAGAGGAAAAAACAAACCCCAAATATACTATCCACACTCGGGAGGAAAAAAAAAAAAACAACCAAATATACGATCTACACAACTTACGCTAACACACACACACCACACACACACACACACACACACACACACACACACACACGCGCGCGCACACCACAGAGGGAAGAAGAAGAAGAAAACCATTATACACTATCCACACGGAGTGAAGAAATAACCCTTTATATATACTATCAACAGAGAGTGAAGAAAATAACCCATTATATTCCATCAACACAGAGTGAAGAAGAAAAAGTTTTTTGAAAGCACCTAAGCCCTCACCTGCAATGACCAACTCTGACAAACACCTACACCCCACTCCACCCCCACTCCCAACACTACAAAACCCATTTAACCCGTTATTTTATGGCATCACTGTGTGCTTTAGGAAACATCAAGACACAAAAATGATGGATGAATAGACTGACTATTGTTTACGGACTTGCATGCCTAAAGAGCGTGCGTGAAGGAAAACATCCTTCCATTTCAATTCTAACTAAAACATGATCCAGAGGGATAGAGAGAGGTGAAAGAGCACAATTTCATAAAGTGTGAGTAAAAACAAAACACGCCATCCTTATTATACAATGTCAAGACCAAGAGACACTTACGTTTTCTTTCTGGTCTATTCTCTTTTAGAAGGTAGTATGAAATTTCACATCAGGGCCAACGCATCGGCTCACATTGTCAATTTTTCCATTTCCATGTCTTTACTGGCACAAGTTCTTCATCATCTTCAATTTCTTCTTCTTCTTCTTCTTCTGAATCCCTCTTCTCTGTTTCGTCTTGTTTTTTGTTTCTTCTCTTTTCTCGTAGGGCACTCTGAATTCCAGTGTCCTTTCCCCTGACAACGATATTAGGTATCTTGACTTTTGTCTCTCTTTCTTAGACGAAGCAGGTATTTTGGAGACAAATACCCATTTACCTTTGCAGATATAGCAAACTTCATTAGCACACACTTTCGTATGACTTTCATCAAATCAACGACCAAAAGAGTAAGTTTTGTTGCCACTTTCGCCTGTGAATTATGCTTTCGTATGACTTTTAGCAAATATTTGACCAGTAGGTCGATCTGTGCTGACTCTTCCATCTTCGTGATCGTTTGAGAGCGGAATGAATACTCTGACGCTAAGACACTCTCCTTATATACAGGGACCTGCTGCGTATGAAACCTAGTCAAATGTAATTTTGCAATAAGATGAAACGATTTCATTGATGAAGTAAAAGGCAATGATGTACCGTATCGCCTCACACAAAACCTGAAGTGTTAGCTCAGATCCGTGTCAGCAATTTCGAAGACGACATAACTGAGCTTTCATCAATGCTCTCCAAATATGCCACAAAACCACGAGTCCTGATTCACGCCAAAAGAAATTTCGTTCGGTCCATAAAAAATAGTATCACATCTGAGAAACGCAAAAACGAACTTCCAGAAAACTGAGAACGACGGCTTACACCTACAACG
This sequence comes from Sinohyriopsis cumingii, assembly GCA_028554795.2. NCBI lineage: Eukaryota > Metazoa > Mollusca > Bivalvia > Unionida > Unionidae > Sinohyriopsis > Sinohyriopsis cumingii. The sequence continues at coordinate 118,295,309 of CM068833.1, forward strand.
TAAATGTATGAGTAGTGCGTAAAACTTAGTCAAATTAAATTTTTATAGTCAAGACGAAACGATCTCTTTTCGAACAAGAAAGCAGACACCAAGCGACAATGGCAATCCGTGTCACACAACACTTTTCAAAATGTATATGATCAGAGGTTTGTTCTAGCGATCTGCAGGGTTAAATTAAATGTTGATGTATTTTGCAATAAGACGGACACAATTTCCATGGGATCGCCCATGGTACGATTGTTCGTGCATTAGTTTAATTTTTTAAAATATTTTTTTATATAAATCGCCTATAGGATAGACCCAGTAAAGCATGGCCATTCTCGTCACTGTCTGAATAGCTACTCAAGTCAATTCGAAGTGAACGCGGTAAGAAAATAAGTATAGCCAATGAAATGGCTTACAACGGGTGATGCATTGTTTTGTTCTAGGACTGTGTGGCATAATAATCCCTATGTTCTTGCGTTGTTACCATTACAGTGCAGACAGACTGAAATGTGAACTTACAAGCCCTCTTTGTGTGTGTTGTACCATTTCTTCTTACCACATCAAAATACTGAGCGTCACAGTATTGGTTCGCGTTTTCAAGCTGACCATTTTTTTTATATCTCACTTAAACATTTTAACATAAACACTCACACTCACATCGGTAGAGTCAGAACAGATGTGTTACAGTATTGAGGGGCATGTTATCTTTTTTTTTTCAAACTAATAAATTTGGGGTTTGTATGAAGTAAAGAACCGAAAGTACAGTGAAACTCAAGGATGATGACCCAATCTGTCTGTCTATTGATGCGTGTATTTACTTAAGAAGAAATATGACCTCTAAAACACAAAGAGATACGGCAAGCATGATTAGAATGAACATAACGATGTTTTCCTTCACGCCCGTGTAATTTAGAGCTTCAATCCTCTTTGAAGACAAACTTGGTCTCCTTTTGTAGGGCTTGAAATAATAAAAAACCTGAAAAAATCTTAAGCACTTTGCTATAGATAATTTTATCAACAGACTAAACAACATAAATACCGTTACAACACTAGAAAGCCTTAAATCTTCTATAAAAATGAAATGCATCAAAAAATTAAAGATTAACGATAACTAACCAATGAAACCGAATTTAACAAAGGCAGTGACATGTGAAGAAATGGCTCTCACTTTGGAAAGGTAGGCGAATGTACTCTGTCATGCACCATCAACTTGAAAAAAAATTATAAACAGAGAGAAACCTGAATTCAAAATTCAGTTGTTTTTTTCTTCAAAATTGTTTCGTTTCTTTTTTCGTTTTTTGGAACAAATCTAAGCACTAATATAGAGTGGAAAAGGGAAAATGCACATACAAGCTTTGATATTTCTGAAAAAATGAGGGGATATTCCTAACGTTCATAACCACCTATGGACTTGGACTTGTCTGTGACTTATCTACAAAACAAGATGTACATATTTCTGGTGAGCTGCAAGTGTGTGCGTGTTTTTGAAAATGGTAAAAATTAGATATACAATTTTCTCGTGACACTTATAAAGTGAAGAGTCTGTGCAAGTGTCAAAAGCCAAAGTCATATAAGTTTTGTATTTTGTACGGCTTGTAAAGATTTCCACTTTAGAAAATGTGAAGTATCACAAGTTATTATCACAAACAGAAGTGGAACATAGGGGCTTGCAAGAAAGAAAATAACCCAGACAGTTGGTGTCATCAAGAGTGCTAGAGACGGTACCCGAACTTGCTTGCTTGCTTACTTGAATTAAAGTGATTTTCGCTCTAATGGAGCATATATCACTGGTTTAATAACGCACCGCGTGATGTTTAATTACTCCTGGGGAAGGAAAGAGAGCCTCATCCCCCAGGCTTTTATGTACTCACAGACTACTTTTAAATTTAGCCACTCAGGTGTAGGACTAACTAGTCCTTAACAACCTGACTGAAAGGCTTTAAACATGAGTGGGAATAGTCTCACCACACACTCATTTTTCTGTCCGAGCGTGGTAAAGGAGGAAAAAGGTGCTCAAAAAGACAGCCATGGGTGTTAAGTACTCAACAAAACGCTAGCCCGTACTTATTTCAAATCAAGTCCCGTTTTTGCTAATGGACAGTAAAAAGTACCAATAATGTGTTAACCACTTGTGCAATTAGTTCAAATCTAACGAGTCTGTTAAATTTCCTACTTCCTAACATATCTATCTAATATTAGTACTTAGTGTACATAAAAATAGCCATATTGATCTTATTTAAATTATTATGTCTAAGAGACATATACCAGTTTGGTCACTGTTAGGTTTAAAAAGTTAAGTCTGTTGCGGTGTTCCAATGGGTCAAGTTTGTTTCGAGAATAGTTTAGTCAAGGAGGGATACCAAGCCTAATATGGTTCCCTAGTTAATAAAAAGCAATCTTTTGGAGCCCTAAAAAAGGCTGTTTCTTTCTGTTAGAAGGTAACACGTCTCTCTTTTGCTTTCACGTTCTTTCCCGCACTCTTAGTCTCATGATTCTTGATATCAGGAAATGCGTAGCCATGATGGGCAGCAATGTAAGCAGCGGCTTCTACCAGTTGACTGAGGGGGTATCCAGTGTAGGGTTGTCTGTATAATTGGGGAAGAACTCTGACCCTAATCCCCATTGAGAAGGGCTTGGTTTAAAGGTGTCTAGAGATTTGTAGGCAACGTATTGTATGGCTCTAATAAACTACCCTGCTTTGTTGACGTCATACAATGCTTGATCTAGTCCCATTTCGGTGTACTTCTCAACGAGTGTCAGCGTCCTCCTCCTCCTCCTCAACCGCCTCAATTTCCTCTTCTGGTTCTGATACTAATTCTTTAGTTGAGGTAGATAGTTTCAAATCCGCTGCTATGGTGTATGTCGCTGTTGTTGTTGTTGTGGTTGTTCTTTCAGCTGAGATTGCCTGTAGTATCGGAGTGAGAAAAGAACGTTGCTATTGTTGTAGGGTTTAACGCCATTTTTCATCACGCGATAGGCTATACATGGCGGCCAGTATTAATGGTGGAGGAAGAACCCGGGAAAAACCCGGAAAGAACCACCGACCGACGAGAAGCTACAGGCAAGCTTTCTCACATACCCACATTAGCCGAATCCGAGACTCGAACCCACGCAGACAAAGGTGAGATGGCAGTGATCCGTAACGGAGAGCGCTTTAGACCACTCGGCCACTCGGGGCCCCAGAAAAGAACGTAGTGCCTCCGATAATTACATTTGAGTTTGCCATACCGTTTGTCTAACATAATTGGCCCTTTGTTTTGCCACCACTCTTTCCGGGGCAGTTTGTTTGTTAGGTATAGTCGGATGTTGACTAGATGTTATTTGTGTTCTCGAGGTGGGTGGAGTGCTACCTGGCTAGGTCTGCATTTCTTGCTCCCGCTACTGTTGCGTATATTGCTTCCCTCCACACCGAGTTCTGGGCCTAATTCTTTTAATTTCGTTGTACCCGAACTTACATTATCCATATTATCACCAAAAAAAAAAAAAAAAAAAAACCGCACAAACCTAAAAGAAACACTCACTCACTTTTTTACAGAGCATTACTATTTTTAAAATTTTGATAAGCGACGGAAACGAAGGAATTAGAGTCGCACTTTCTAACCAAGATAAAGAAATCATGTGCTGATAGACTCACTTCTGTATTTTTTCTTCTAACTGACTAACATATCATAGGCAATGGAATGTTATTTCTTTTCGAGAGTATGGGGTAGCCCTGAATTTTTTTTTTTTTGGAACTTGAAGCTATGGCGGTCGCTTAGGTTATAAGATGGCGACCTCCTCTGACGACAGGCTTTCTCACAGGATAAGGTCTGCTTCTTCGGAAAAGAGGAGAAGAACTCTTTGGTGTCGATACAACTGTTGACAAAGCCTCTGTCAGGTTCATGCTGCTGCTGTTGCTGCTCTCTCTGCTGTTTATGAAGTCTGTACTTCTCCATCCATTCTTCTCTCTCCTTCTTGAATTCCTCCTTGAAGAGCTCTTCTTTCAGGTCTTCAGTGACTTTTAGCATTCTCACATTTTCTATCTCTTCTGGCTTCGGTATCAGACTGTGTCTGACCCTATGCAAATTCACGTAGGCTTCGTTTAGCTTAGCTAGTTTGGAGCACATCTTCGTAGGAGGATGAGTTAACAATGGATGGGCAGACTGGAAACTTCCCCGGTTCTTAAAGTCAAAGCGCGGACGTGAAGGAAAACATTACTACACGGTTTTCTAGCCGGAACGTTCAAATAGTGTTATGGGAGGGATAGAGAGAAGTCAAAGAGCATGAATCAACATTCCTATAGCCAAACAAACCACAAAGGCATTTTTTCTTCAAAACACAACATTTTTTTATTCATACTAACAAACAACTCTAACATTTTTTTAACAATAATCCAACACTATAACATCAAACATTTTTTTCAAATACCAAACATTTTTTTCCAATTCACACTCTTTAAACAGGGCTGACAACGTTGTGAACGAAATTGTGATTTCCACTGTTGGAAGTCATTAGGCCATTGATGGACACTACGTTTCCTAGTTAGAGACAAAAGATAAGCATACTGGTCACAAAACCATCGATGTACTTTCACATCGTTTCTAGAAGAATGACGAGGATCAAAATGAGTCACTAAATGTTCTAAAGAATAGCCCAGGCTGCAATGATGCAGAAAATACACACAGTACTGTCCACACACCAAGGAATATGTGCCTTGTTATTTCACATTATTGAATCGTGTGGTCTGAGCATTTCTTCTCATAAAGTCAATGATATCGTCTTCCAAAGGGGGCAGTCCATAGGAATCAAAATATTCCACACATCCTTCTTGAGGAAAGTAGACGGCTACCCAGTGGGTTACTGGGAGATGACTGTCGTCCGTGTTGATCACATAAGCTTGATGGTTTTGAGGTGTGCAATGAGGGATTCATCTTTAGCACAGACGACAGGATTCCAAGAAGCAGTGTACAAACTGTGGTTCAAAAGGTAATAAAGTTCTCAGGTATCCATGTTTTTTTTTTTTTTCTTCTTCACAGGTAATGATAAGTGATCAATTCGATCCTGACGTTTTGCTTGAAAATGTCTGACAAGTAACCGTTTCTTCGCCTTGTCTCCCAACTCTGATCCAACAGAGCTTCGATGCGATGGATCTCTTGAGTGGTTAATGGTGGACAAGAATGTTCACGCAAGTCTTTATACCACTGGTGCAACACGTCTTCATCCGAGATGAGACTCCAAGCTTCGTCCAGATACTCGTCCAATTTTTCTTCTTGACTCAACATCAGGCATTTATCGTGTTGAATTTCACTGGGATGATCGTTTTGACATCCATAGCAATTTTTCTTGATCAATTCCTTAATTTTTTTTTCTGTCAAGACTATAGCATAACAGGAAACTAAATGTGTTTCTTGTTCTGGCCATCTAGACTTCATCATGATAACTTCTTCGTCTTTGTCTTGGGGTTCTCCTTCTTCAGGATCTTCACATTCCATGTCCAAAGAATCCCTACTATACAAACATTGATAAAAGTCTTCCATGACTTCTAATAGTCTAGAATGACTTCTCGCAAACTGTTGGTTTATATCGTATTGTCCAATTCAGCATACAGGATAACGTTCACCGTATTATCTGCGCGTAGATTTTCTACAAACTGAAATTCCACACGCATCTGGCCGGATTTTATAGGGTGAAAATGTCCCTTCTCGCTATTTTGACTTAAAATTCGTTAGAGAACCGTTTTCGAAAATGGAGTTTCACTGTAACTTTCCCTTTGGAGAATGGAATATTTTGTCCCAGATCTCCTTTTATAGCAATGTTGACTGTGTCTAAATACGACTTACTGACGGGCAAATAGTGAGGATGTACAAATTCACGGTGTACGTGATAGGTATTTGCACCTTCCTGGTCATTGTTTGTGGTACTATCCACTTTGAAAGGAATGACACGCAGTAACGGCACAGAGGTGTGTCCCACCACGTTGTACTCCACCACATCGGAATTCACAAAGATCAAATTAAGTCCTTGGTTCAGTTCTACCGGGTTACCAAAAGCTCTGTAAAAATCCATATTACTTTTGATCTTGGGGCTCATATTGTTTGCGACCATTTCTGCATGTCCACCCAAAATTTCAAACAAACTACCATTGAACCTGAGGGACAATGTGTCCGTATCTTGAAATTTGATCACGAGACGATGTGCCACTTTATGGTACTCAATCTTCACACTTTTTTTGGCTCTGTTCAGTGCTTTGCCAAAGGCTAAGTTGAACCTGTCCGCAACAGTGTCCACCAAATGTTCACCACTAAAATAATAACCTGAAGGAATTTTCAAGGTGTAGATAATGAAGGCTGGATTACTGGCTGGTCTTGTGTCTCCTAAAAACCCGATTTTGTTGACTTCTTCCTCCAATTGGGCATTCAGGATTTCCACCTCGAAAGTGTTTTGCTTTTCGGTGATGTTTTTGATTTGTGTTGGGTGAATGATTTCCACTAAAGCCACTTCCGAATGGGCTTCGTGATCTAATTGGATGGTCTGAGGTAATTTGACGTGTAACAGCACAACGTGTTCTTGGGAAACACCTCCATGGAACTGTCACTGGGTAAGGTTAAGTAAAATTGGTTGTTATTGCTCATAATTCCAGAGTTTTGTGGCTCTCCGAGGCGATACGGGAAGTTAGAGGAGTGTCTCCGCCCAAAATGGGGTTGTTGTTGTTGTGGTTGTTGTTGTTCGACTGGTGACTGGCACTGGCACTGGACACTAGGTTCCCGTGGTTCCCGTTCGAGCAGAATTTCAGGGAGGGATTAGGAAGCAGGTAACCGATGTAACTGCTCAATACAATGGTCCACAAGTGTTTGTCTCCTTGTTGCAAACTCAAATTGGCAATGGATGCACCGATGACACAATACACCACGAAGGTTTGGTAGAAAAAGACGATTTGCGTTTTAGGCACACGTTTTCCATACCACACCCACAAGGGTTGTGTTTGTAAATCTTGCAGAGAAGAATTGGGTGAAGGAGTGATCGCAGTAGCTGAATCTGTGTCAAAGGGCATGATGGTCACTTCTTTTTATAGTGCGAAGCGTCGATGCAAGAATCAAAACTGGGTGGATATCCTTTCCAACGTACTTTGACTTCTTTGACACGTCGTTTGCCCACTTTACGGTTTCTGCGTTTGACAATGCCTTTGATGTCGTACACGTCGTCTTTTTTGGTGACACGACTTGATTTGAAATAAGTACGGGCTAGCGTTTTGTTGAGTACTTAACACCCATGGCTGTCTTTTTGAGCACCTTTTTCCTCCTTTACCACGCTCGGACAGAAAAATGAGTGTGTGGTGAGACTATTCCCACTCATGTTTAAAGCCTTTCAGTCAGGTTGTTAAGGACTAGTTAGTCCTACACCTGAGTGGCTAAATTTAAAAGTAGTCTGTGAGTACATAAAAGCCTGGGGGATGAGGCTCTCTTTCCTTCCCCAGGAGTAATTAAACATCACGCGGTGCGTTATTAAACCAGTGATATATGCTCCATTAGAGCGAAAATCACTTTAATTCAAGTAAGCAAGCAAGCAAGTTCGGGTACCGTCTCTAGCACTCTTGATGACACCAACTGTCTGGGTTATTTTCTTTCTTGCAAGCCCCTATGTTCCACTTCTGTTTGTGATAATAACTTGTGATACTTCACATTTTCTAAAGTGGAAATCTTTACAAGCCGTACAAAATACAAAACTTATATGACTTTGGCTTTTGACACTTGCACAGACTCTTCACTTTATAAGTGTCACGAGAAAATTGTATATCTAATTTTTACCATTTTCAAAAACACGCACACACTTGCAGCTCACCAGAAATATGTACATCTTGTTTTGTAGATAAGTCACAGACAAGTCCAAGTCCATAGGTGGTTATGAACGTTAGGAATATCCCCTCATTTTTTCAGAAATATCAAAGCTTGTATGTGCATTTTCCCTTTTCCACTCTATATTAGTGCTTAGATTTGTTCCAAAAAACGAAAAAAGAAACGAAACAATTTTGAAGAAAAAAACAACTGAATTTTGAATTCAGGTTTCTCTCTGTTTATAATTTTTTTTCAAGTTGATGGTGCATGACAGAGTACATTCGCCTACCTTTCCAAAGTGAGAGCCATTTCTTCACATGTCACTGCCTTTGTTAAATTCGGTTTCATTGGTTAGTTATCGTTAATCTTTAATTTTTTGATGCATTTCATTTTTATAGAAGATTTAAGGCTTTCTAGTGTTGTAACGGTATTTATGTTGTTTAGTCTGTTGATAAAATTATCTATAGCAAAGTGCTTAAGATTTTTTCAGGTTTTTTATTATTTCAAGCCCTACAAAAGGAGACCAAGTCTGTCTTCAAAGAGGATTGAAGCTCTAAATTACACGGGCGTGAAGGAAAACATCGTTATGTTCATTCTAATCATGCTTGCCGTATCTCTTTGTGTTTTAGAGGTCATATTTCTTCTTAAGTAAATACACGCATCAATAGACAGACAGATTGGGTCATCATCCTTGAGTTTCACTGTACTTTCGGTTCTTTACTTCATACAAACCCCAAATTTATTAGTTTGAAAAAAAAAAGATAACATGCCCCTCAATACTGTAACACATCTGTTCTGACTCTACCGATGTGAGTGTGAGTGTTTATGTTAAAATGTTTAAGTGAGATATAAAAAAAATGGTCAGCTTGAAAACGCGAACCAATACTGTGACGCTCAGTATTTTGATGTGGTAAGAAGAAATGGTACAACACACACAAAGAGGGCTTGTAAGTTCACATTTCAGTCTGTCTGCACTGTAATGGTAACAACGCAAGAACATAGGGATTATTATGCCACACAGTCCTAGAACAAAACAATGCATCACCCGTTGTAAGCCATTTCATTGGCTATACTTATTTTCTTACCGCGTTCACTTCGAATTGACTTGAGTAGCTATTCAGACAGTGACGAGAATGGCCATGCTTTACTGGGTCTATCCTATAGGCGTGTTATATAAAAAAAATATTTTAAAAAATTAAACTAATGCACGAACAATCGTACCATGGGCGATCCCATGGAAATTGTGTCCGTCTTATTGCAAAATACATCAACATTTAATTTAACCCTGCAGATCGCTAGAACAAACCTCTGATCATATACATTTTGAAAAGTGTTGTGTGACACGGATTGCCATTGTCGCTTGGTGTCTGCTTTCTTGTTCGAAAAGAGATCGTTTCGTCTTGACTATAAAAATTTAATTTGACTAAGTTTTACGCACTACTTGAACTCATACATTTACGTTGTAGGTGTAAGCCGTCGTTCTCAGTTTTCTGGAAGTTCGTTTTTGCGTTTCTCAGATGTGATACTATTTTTTATGGACCGAACGAAATTTCTTTTGGCGTGAATCAGGACTCGTGGTTTTGTGGCATATTTGGAGAGCATTGATGAAAGCTCAGTTATGTCGTCTTCGAAATTGCTGACACGGATCTGAGCTAACACTTCAGGTTTTGTGTGAGGCGATACGGTACATCATTGCCTTTTACTTCATCAATGAAATCGTTTCATCTTATTGCAAAATTACATTTGACTAGGTTTCATACGCAGCAGGTCCCTGTATATAAGGAGAGTGTCTTAGCGTCAGAGTATTCATTCCGCTCTCAAACGATCACGAAGATGGAAGAGTCAGCACAGATCGACCTACTGGTCAAATATTTGCTAAAAGTCATACGAAAGCATAATTCACAGGCGAAAGTGGCAACAAAACTTACTCTTTTGGTCGTTGATTTGATGAAAGTCATACGAAAGTGTGTGCTAATGAAGTTTGCTATATCTGCAAAGGTAAATGGGTATTTGTCTCCAAAATACCTGCTTCGTCTAAGAAAGAGAGACAAAAGTCAAGATACCTAATATCGTTGTCAGGGGAAAGGACACTGGAATTCAGAGTGCCCTACGAGAAAAGAGAAGAAACAAAAAACAAGACGAAACAGAGAAGAGGGATTCAGAAGAAGAAGAAGAAGAAGAAATTGAAGATGATGAAGAACTTGTGCCAGTAAAGACATGGAAATGGAAAAATTGACAATGTGAGCCGATGCGTTGGCCCTGATGTGAAATTTCATACTACCTTCTAAAAGAGAATAGACCAGAAAGAAAACGTAAGTGTCTCTTGGTCTTGACATTGTATAATAAGGATGGCGTGTTTTGTTTTTACTCACACTTTATGAAATTGTGCTCTTTCACCTCTCTCTATCCCTCTGGATCATGTTTTAGTTAGAATTGAAATGGAAGGATGTTTTCCTTCACGCACGCTCTTTAGGCATGCAAGTCCGTAAACAATAGTCAGTCTATTCATCCATCATTTTTGTGTCTTGATGTTTCCTAAAGCACACAGTGATGCCATAAAATAACGGGTTAAATGGGTTTTGTAGTGTTGGGAGTGGGGGTGGAGTGGGGTGTAGGTGTTTGTCAGAGTTGGTCATTGCAGGTGAGGGCTTAGGTGCTTTCAAAAAACTTTTTCTTCTTCACTCTGTGTTGATGGAATATAATGGGTTATTTTCTTCACTCTCTTTTGATAGTATATATAAAGGGTTATTTCTTCACTCCGTGTGGATAGTGTATAATGGTTTTCTTCTTCTTCTTCCCTCTGTGGTGTGCGCGCGCGTGTGTGTGTGTGTGTGTGTGTGTGTGTGTGGTGTGTGTGTGTTAGCGTAAGTTGTGTAGATCGTATATTTGGTTGTTTTTTTTTTTTCCTCCCGAGTGTGGATAGTATATTTGGGGTTTGTTTTTTCCTCTTCCCTCTGTGTGTATGTGTGTGTGTGTGTGTGTCTGAGCGCGTATGTTGTGTGTGTGTGTGTGTGTGTGTGTATTGGTCTCTGCTTGTCCCTATAAAACTCACTTTATCCCTATCAGATACACTCTACCTACCTACCTACAGTAGCGCGTATTCAGGTCAGCCACTTGCAACACTGTTGCCATTTATCCCCTAGTGTTCAGTACAGTGACGTCACTAACGCTGGAAATTTTGAGACTATAAATATCGACTTGGGGATTTCCACATTTTGTAGCTATACATATATACTAGAATTCATAAACAGGAACGTCAATCAAGCTGAGGCTATAAAAAGATAGTGGGATTTTCCAAAGGAAAAATCCACAAGTTGGAGCTATAAATAGATAGTGGGATTTCATAGGAATTTCAGCTGATTATAGATACATAGGTATTTATCCACGATCGTCACAGAAGTTGATATTGTAAGTAGTTACTAATTTTATGCATTTTGTTTATTTTCCTTTAAATTCTGGGACAATTTTGTCATTTTAGCGTTACTTTTAGTCACATCCATTTTGTCGTTGAGCATTTCCTTGATTATAGCTATTTATAGCATCATTACAATTATGCAGATTTTTGAACACCCCAGCAAGATTTCAAGTCTTGGTAATGCTTTATATATAAATCTCACGCTTGTACTAGTGTATGTATGTTTCTGTCTCTGTTGTGTTTGACCCTCTACCATCATTGTCCCTAGACAATCCCACCATGTTCAATTCCCCTTGACGCTATACAGACCCACCATGTTCAATTTCCATATGTTAAATTCTCTTGACGCTAGACAGTCCCACGATTTATTCCCATGTTCAATTGCCCTTGACGCTAGAGTGGCCCACGATTTATTCCCATGTTAATTCCCCTTGTCCCTAGACAAGCCCAAACTCTATTCCCATGTTAAATTCCCATTGTCCCTAGACAAGCCCAAACTCTATTCCCCATGTTAAATTCCCATTGTCCCTAGACAAGCCCAAACTCTATTCCCCATGTTAAATTCCCATTGTCCCTAGACAAGCCCAAACCCTATTCCCTATGTTAAATTCCCATTGTCCCTAGAGTGGCCCAGCGTTTTTCTCCATGTTAAATTTCCATTGTCCCTAGAGTGGCCCAGGGGTGTTTTTAATGGTAATTCCCATTGTCCCTAGGGTGGCCCACCTTAGTACTTATAGTCATTACTTTTGCGTCAGAGTCTCATTTTTATGACTGATTTTCTATGATTTATATTTTGTCTAATGGGGTGCGAGTTTAAAACTGAGAGAATTGTTTTGATGGACACAGTTATCTTTATGTGTTAAAAATGAAACGTGTAACACTTTATGTGTTTAAAATGAAACGTGTAACACTTTATGTGTTAAAAATGAAACGTGTAACACTTTATGTATCAAAAATGAAACGTGTAACACTTTGACTTGAAAATGGAGTTTGGTTGGATATCAAGAATCTAACAACATCCGCAATTGTATCTTATGAGAGGCTAATTACATTATTCTCAAACGTCAGACTTACTGGCCACATGGTGCTACAAACCACATATATTCGGTATACTTAACTCCGGTTAATTCCGTCGTAAAGTCTACAGTCCAGTTCTCATAAATTCAATAATTTCTATTTAATTTAATTCTATTTTCCAATACAACATTACATTCTTTATGAAAATGGTTGTTACAAACATAGGATGTAAGGCATTTTTTAATTAATCGAAATAAAATGCAAATTAATTAAGAAGATATGAATGATAAGTTTAATACAAATATGGTATTCTTTTAAAAATAATTTAGGAAACAGGCAGATATACATAATGTGGGTTTTTTATGTTGCGGAGAGAGGGAACACAATTCTAGCACACTTGCAACGAATGCTATGTTGAAAAGAGCCGCCTTTTCCTGATAAATATAAACATATAATTTTCTAATCCCATAAAGGTAGATTATTCGACTGGAACTGAGCACGCTGCATTACATCTCGTAAATATTGCAATGTCCATAGGTTATATAGTTTTGCTAATTTTTAACATGTTTCTGCATCAGTATTGTAATCAAATATTTTACACATTTGCGGGTAGATAGTGTATGCTTGTCAACAGTTTTATGGGAATTAAAAATAACAGAAGATATTTATAAATTTTTTTACTGGCAATATTAAATTTGATACATTATGAGTGTATGCTAAATTATAAGAAGAAAACACAGTGATTCAAATTTCGAAGAAAAATTTATAGGTTATGTCAAAATCTATACAAGACCTGTGCTATTAATCTTTGATTTCTTGTAAAGAAAGAAAAGAAAAGAAAGAAACCGAAATAATCAGCAATAAAACCAATCAAGAGTAAATTTTGTTTTATTTTTTATTACTAATACCACCGCATGAATGTTAAATGTATATACGTTGAGAATCACTCGATATATTTATGATTATTTTTTTTACGTCGTGTCTCTTATCGTGTACAAGTTTACAGAGAAGGTTTATGCAGAAGTATACTTTGTAAAATTAGCTCAAGATCAACATGCCAAATTTGCATTTAATGCTGTATAGTTGAGGAAGGGACATGTTATCGTTAATATGTTCTTGATTTGTATAAAACAACGCCTTATTGTGTTCCGCTTGACGATCTCTCTCTCTCTCTCTCTCTCTCTCTACGCCTTATTGTGTTCCGCTTGACGATCTCTCTCTCCCTCTCTCTCTCTCTCTCTCTCTCTCTCTCTCTCTCTCTCTCTATATATATATATATATATATATATATATATATACATGTGTGTTTGTGTGTGTGTGTGTGTGTGTGTGTGTGTGTTTGTGTGTTATAGCACAAGCGTCATTACCGCGAAAGTACATTATCACTGTGTAGGCATTATGTCGCCAGCAGCACTCGGATGACAAAATGTGCGTCACCTTAATGTTTGTTGCCATTATAAACATTACCATGGACACTGATTTAATTACCTAATTTCATACAAGTATTAATATATTAACGATAGCTAGTATTTACAATTTCAATGCAAGTTATACACGTGTTTATTAAATATTGTTAGGCAAAATTTGAACCGTATGTGAAGGTTGTGTTTTCTCCCACTGTCAGCAAATATTCATTAAAGCGACATCCCCAAATAATCATTAAAGCTTCCTATATGAATATTCTAAGGCAGCGTTTCCCAAAGTTTGGCACAAACAAGGGTTTCATGGGCACGTGGTAAAAAAAAAAATGACTAAAATTCGCACACAAAAAAACCAACAATGCTTTGGCACTGAGAGAAGGGGTACGCCGATAAGGTCGATGTCCCGAAAGGGGAACGAGAATGCTATAAGTTTAGAATACACTGTTATAAGTTCATACATTGAATTGATCTGAAACAAAACTGCACACTTTTTATTTTCTCTCTTTTCTCTCAGATCAAGTACATTGTCAAAATAGAACACTCACAACTTTTCGAAACGGATTAGAAGAAACTGACCTGTACTTGACAATAGTAAGTGTTCTCTTAAAATTGGTTTAGGCTTTAGCAGATAGCATATAAGATTTTATTTTACCCCTTTATCTCTTTATATGAAATTTATATCCGTTTATAACTATGACCTAGAAAGTTTAAAAGACATTTATTCACAGAACGCTGGTCATGGGCCATGGCAAGTATCGCTATATATCTTTACTAGTTTAATTGCCTGTCTTTGGACGTGAGTCATAAAATTAAGTTTCAACATAAAGACAAAAAAGCAACAAAAAAAAAATGCATGTGTCGGATGCGCGAATTTAAAAGAAAGTTTGAAGATTACAATAAAAAAACGAATTATAAAAGTATTAAAAATTGTAACATTGGGAGATTCGAACTCGCGACCTCAACTTTGGCAAGCAAGATGAGATGCGGAGAAAAAAAGACGAATGTCGGTGTGAGTCTTTATGTATAAGTAAGATGTTATGTATGCACAAAAAAATCGTTGTTTCTCGTAAATTATACTTATTTTACTAATGAGATCGTTGACATTTACGAATTGCTCTTGAAATTAGTTGCAAGGTGACATCCGGTTTCGTTTACTCAATAGCCAGCATCCGTTCTGCATGCCGTATCGTCCTACTCTCGATTTTAGGTATTTTTATTCTTATTAACGACACCGTCTAAAACGGGAAAAGAAATCAGGCCATCAAGTGTTGGTTAGATGTGATAAGCAGTCGGTACGTCAAGGTCATGTGCAGTAGGAGACAAGTATCTCAACATAATATATCTTTTATAACCTCAGACGAAACAAACCTTATAACTAAAGAGATAATACAGCAAAACAACGTACGATTACACTATGATACAATGATACAGCCCAACAAAGTAAACAAAATAAATATATAAATAAGTAAATCATACATTAAAAGTACAAAATTACATGAGTCATTGATATTCTACATTTCACTCAGTATTTGCGAGATTGCTTGCATTTATTTTTACTACTGCTGACCTGAAATAGCAGCAGAACTTTTAATGTATCTCCAACTACAAGCTGACTTTTGTAATCAATCTTTATTTCATCAATGTATTTAGAGGGTGCTCCCTGGATAACTATGTTAACTGCTTATTTAATCTAAGTAACTGAAGGTCAGTAATTCGGTAAAGTATGTCACAAATTGTGCTTAATCTAGCAATATATCCATGAGCTAGTTAAATTGCAAATTCACTATACATTTGGTTATAATAATTAAAAAATGACATTGTTTAAATATTAAAAATTCATTAATTATTTTAGATTGATGAAGTGCATTTCGTTGTATAATACTGATACAAGCTGACGGATAATTGCAAATATCGGACATCCTATAAACGGATCTTCACATTATTTTCTTATTATAATAAAAAACGGTGTTGCCAGATTATTTTTTGTGTAAGCCCTTATACGTCTATCATACTCTATTGCTTAAAACATCATCGTAATCTTGAAGTCATTTTCAACCGTTTTAAGAAGGATCTTGACAGATAATTTAAACTTAAAAACAAATATTGGTTAATTCCTATAGTGTTTGAAATGTGTTAGGTCGTAAGAAATTCGAGGATCAAACCACTTTAAAAGATCACAATATCTCAATGACTGAATGTACGATCTCGTAAACACGAAAATGAAATGCACATTAGAGTGACGAAACATTAGACTATCTCATTACTAACATACTGTTCGAATACCTAGTTTAGACAAATATATGCCATAACTCGTAAAACGTGGTCACGATTGCTTGATTATCAAATTTATCTATTTAATCTGTATCTTGTAAGAATAGACAATCATTTTATTACGTAAAGACTCGTGTCCTGTATCGTGTATGAAGAACCAATCAGTTAAACTATTGATGTTTATCCTTGCCATAAGTTTTGTCCTTTTATGCCTCAGCTAGGAATTGACTGCTACTCTAAACAATTAGGGACTGACTCAGTGTACTAACACCTATTGGTAATTTAAAGTGTACACAAATTATCTGAAATCTGCGTTTTGCTACCAAACAATTGTTTAAAATGAAGAAAATGTTGTGCACTTTGCATAGTTTAACCATTTGTAAACATCCAGTTGCACCACTTACATTATAAGACTAATAAATATACTAGATATGTAGCCGCGACCAAAATCATATATATCAAATATATCGTGAAACCGTAAGTCATAATCATTTTTCGAACCAATATATATTTCTCAGGCTCGGGCTTTGAACAGCTGTTTGTGGGTCGGTCAAGGATATATATATATATATATATATATATATATATATATATATATATATATATATATATATATATATATATATATATATATAAGTCATCGTTTTATCTATATTCCATTGTCTACAAACACGTGTCACTAAGCAATTCACTATGGTAGTCATTGTCGCCAGTAGCATATTGCTAGATAGTATTTGTTTACATACTACAGGCAGTAATCAGAGTTTCTGTCAGGAAACTTAAATTCAGCTAAATGTATACGAATTAGCACACTTTGGAAGCAATGATACTAATAATAGTAATGAGGACTTTGTATAGCGCCTAATCTTTAGTAGCTCTAAACGATTTACAGCATTAGAAAACAACCATAACATAAATGACATATATAATTGTATGATTACAAAAAACTAACGCCATGAAATTAGAAAACATAAAAAAACATGCTGAAAATATTTAAGATAGTAAAAATTATTAGATCTTTAAATTTGTTCTTGCAGTCGAAATAAGTGAGTGTTAAGAACACTCTTGAATGGGATCACGGTGACTGTGTTTTCATAGTGGGAATACTGAGTATGCAATTGTCAGAAGAGGAGCGTAATTATCTAGGTATTGTGTACACATGGGTGAGGTCCGATAGGTATGTTGGACTGGAGTCCGTCAGTGAAACGTAGCACAGAGAACAAATTTTGTGTTTGATTTTGGGTCTAATGGATAGCATAGTAAGGTAAAGAGCAGTGGGAAGGTGTGGTCAGGTCGCTGTGTTTTGAACTTTTTGAAGTTTTTGGAGTAGATATGGAGATGAACCAGACAGAATTGAGTTACAATAGTCAAGTCTTGAAAGTACTAATGAACACACAAGTGTTTTAGTGGCATCAACTGAAAGATATTTGATGCATCTCAGCTCTAGATATGTAGCCTTGAATGTGTTCATGACATGTTGGCGCAGTGTGAGAGTACTGTTCAGAACAATACCTTGGACATGTTGACCAAGTAGGACTTGAAACACAGTAAGGCTGTATCATGAATGCCAAATACATGCTGAAGACGGTGAAGTAATATAGAATGGTCTAGATTTCGTACCGACTGTGAATTTAATGTTGATGTTGCTGATAATCATTGTTTGCGGTAAAGGATGTGAATGAGAAAGTCTTTGTGTTGTGATCAGAATGGCCTTAGTTTTACCATCATTCATCAGCAGCTTCTTTCACGCCATACATGATTTCACATAAGAAATGCACCTCTATACACCTTTGATGGTAGCATCAACTTCAGTTGGGTGGCTAGATCATTATATCTGGGTGTCGTCAGCGTACAATTGGTGAAACAATGAATGATGATCTATGCCACTTGAGAGCTGTAAAGTGTATAGAATGAATAGAACAGGTCCAAGAATAGACCCCTGTGTCATGTTGACCAAGTAGGACTTGAACCACAATAAGGCTGTATCATGAATGCCAAATACATGCTGAAGACGGTGAAATAATATAGAATGGTCTATTGTGTCAAATGCTGCAGACATATCAAAGAGGGTGAGGTGTCTTGTGAATATTACCGCAGCCATGTGTTTGATGTCTAAAGACTGGCGCGGGCAAGTGTTAATCTCTTACGCAATGTTACATGACCGGTCGGAGACCCGGAATTTGAATCGGCAAATGCGTTAGATCGCACGACCTCTAACCTATGTATTGTAGCTTAGTCCTAAGATCATATGGAAGCCCGCGGGGTGAGCGGGGCGTATTCTCATCCGTTAAAAGTTGATAGACAGCGAGAGGGACGTGGTCCGCTAAGTTCGATCGGATCGGTTCAAAGCGATATCCAACCAGAATTGAGATAGAGGGTGCGATTACAATTCCGATTCAGAGGATAACTTTGAGAACTTGTAAATGAAAAGGTAGTATTCGCCTCGGCAGACTGCTAAGCAACATGGCTACTCTGAGAGAAGCCACTCATAATTTGGCGCTAAAATTTAGAGAGAAGATTATTATGAAAGACAAAGCTTCGAAAAGGTCAGTAAGCAATTTGCTCGATTTTTGCAGAATATAGGAATCAAACCTATGACGTCGATCCTTGCTCCGTCCCAGAAACGCAAATGCAATACTTCCTTACAAGGCTCATCCACAGAAGGGGAGTGGAATGCGGCTGAACCAGACCAAAATGAAACATAACAGACACTAATCCCGCCAGTGAAGACCAAAATAATAAAACTAATGGGTAAGAAGGCTGAGGACTAAAACAAAGACACAGAGGAAGAAACTTCAAAGGAACAAACAGACAACGACAATGAAACGGATACGGAAAATGACAATGACAATGAAACAAATAACGAAAATGGAACTGATATGGAAAACGACAACGCAACGAATAAAAAATGTACAACTTATAAACTGCAGAAAACAACAACCCATCAAATGAGGCTCTGGAGGCAACACATAGCCCCATAAAAAACTAAACTTAAAAATTTTATTTTTAACTAGAATATAAGGACAAACAGCTGGAAAGTGAAGCAAAAATGGAAGAACCAAACTGGATAGATCTGCGAAATAGTGACAGGAAACACGCAGAGGATATGGACAAACATAACAGAAACATGGGGAAATAGTAACATTTAAAGAAGAACAAGTCTAACAATACTAACTTAACTAACACATAAATACAAGTTATAACTTTTGGAACTTTCAATTACACTTTCAATAAAGGAGAGAGCTACATTCCGCTAAAGGCGAAACATTCAGAAAATAAAGGAAAATGCGGAATATTTATCGGGCAAGCCTCTCATTCAATCAAAGTAGAGAGAAAACGACACATATGACCACCACTCAAAATAATAAGTTTCTTTTATAAAAAAAAACATATATCAAGCCGTTTTCTCTACCAAATTTCGAAAACTCAGTCTAAATATTTAATGAAATAAATATTCTATGAATGAAAGAGAGGATAACTGGGGAAATTTGACAATAAAGGCCGCCCCAACATATAAACGTATAGCACAGATACACATAGCATATACATATAGCAGACACGGGACTTAGGGATCTCTGGCAAAGATCACTAAACACATAAGGGGATCGGATGAACAACCCTTTAGATCACACTAGGGATTAAATACCCCATCGAAAATTCAATAACATTTTTGATCAAAATTCTACCATAAATAATACAAACATACACACGTTTGGGGGAGACAGGAACACATAACAACCTTTTCTTTTTTGGATCTGTCTGGTGCCCCCCCCCCAAAAAAAAGAAAATTTTTTGCAGAATATTACGGCATCGTAATTGTAATTGCAATTATTTGTATTATGTGCACTTAATTACTAGGATCTTTTAGTATGTAGAATCACCTTTGTAGTGTTTAATTTACATGTGTGTTTGAGAAATAGGCTTGAGTCTTATGCAAAGATTTATGTAAATCGTTAGCTTGTGGTCAGAATTAATGTTGTAATTCGCTATTAGTTACTTCGTAGTAAACCAGTGCATTTATTAATACATTATGTTAGAATTTAAACATGCTTGAATTGTGAATTAGGAATATGGTTGAAGGATGTATGATTAGTTACTATCGATGTTTGGATATATCAGAGCTTGGATATTTGAGTATGTGTGTACTTCGTATGAGTTACAATGTAAAAAAAAGCGTTTGATTGTTGTAATATTGTTTAGGATAACGGAATTAGGAATATGTGACGCAATTTATTATGCATATATGTGCTGTACTATGGCGTTTGTTTTGCCATACAATAACTTATGGTAATCTCGAAGTGAATGAATGCGTGACCGAAGAAATGTAACAGCCGTTATATGATGATAGGTTGTGTGTAGTGTGAGATGAGAGGGCTAACGAATAATATTGTACCGTCCTTGTGTTTTCACAGGAAGCTTTTTAGGGGACACAGAATTTCGGGTTCGACTGAGTCCCAGGTCTTAAAGATTTGGAGACGGAAGTGAGACTAGCCGAAACAGTCGCAGTCGACGGTAGTCTAGTCGGTGGAAAAGGAAGTAGAGGAGAAGAATGAATTTGCAGAGTCGAGGAAGAGTAGGAAAAGGAGTCTGGTGGAAAAAGTGGAGGAGGAGAAGGAGTATAGAGACGTCGAGGAGGAATTTGGAGAAACACGAGATAAAAGAAAACCACAGATGAATAGAATACAAAGAAAGGTGGAAATTGATCTCACACTGCTATCAAGTGATGCATTAGGCTATTAAAAGGTCGCGCGGAAGGAGTGTAATTGGAAATTTAAATTTAACCATTAGCAGCAGAGAGGGCGTACAGACCACTTAAGGGAATGGTCACCCTTGTTTTTAGACAAAAAAAATAGTGACCCTTCATAGAAGTCAATACCACGTCTACGGTTATTGTTTGTCCCAAACAGAATTGTAGACAGGACCCTCTCTGCTGCTATCAATTAAAAAATTGTTATATTAAAAATAATGGTATATCTAGAATCTCATACTGCAAGAATAGCACGAGAACGATTAGAAGCAATTAAAAAATTTCTTCCTGTCAGAGACTCATTTAGAAAAAATCTACAAGCGCAGCAAGAAGCACAAGCTGAGTACGAAGAAGAAACTAAAAAACTGTTTAAACCCGTCACTGCAGCTACTGAACAAGTTACAGCTGTCATCAAAGAAGATCTTCTTCCGGTATCAAAACAAACAGCAGAACAAACTGAAAAAATAGCAAGAAGAACTAAACAAACAAAAAGGATTTTACGAGATCTTCCAACTGATATAGCTGCAGCTCAACCTCCACCTGTTGGTGAGGAAATACTTGAAAGTATTGGAAAACTTCGTACTGAAGTCGACGACGTGCATAAAGAACATGCACCTAAACTCGAACTAGTAGAAAAAAACGTAGAATTGATTGCAAAATTCAAAGAAGGAGTTGTTGAAGAAATTAGAAATACTAAAGAAGAACAATTACCCGAAGCAATATTAAATATACTATTTAATAAATCTAGTATTTTAAAACCCCGTCATGAAAAAGTAAATGATGATAATCTTATTAAATATATATATCGCGTATATTACAACAAAAAACAAGCTAGAGGTCCAGAATATAAAATTATTAAAGAAGAAATAAAAAGACTTTATAGAGAGAGACTGAAACAACAAGAACAACTCTCCCAGTATCAACTTCCTCCACCTTTACAACGTAAAAAAATTTCTGCGCCGGCAATGACATATTCACCGGTAGATTCACCACATGGATTTCGAAGAAGTGACTCACCTGACATATCCCCGGTCACCACTGAAGTACTTTATCCGGTGATGCAACCACCAGTATTTAAAACACCTCAAGATGAACCTAAAACAGGATCTGGCTTATGTCCTGATAATATCATTAATGATGTGTCACGGTTAGAAGTTCTCATAGGAGGAAAACGTGCCGGAAATAATTCACCAGAAATAATTAATGAAGCAGCTGATATTTGTCGGCGATTATTTCAAGGTGGTATCATGCATATCGGAGTTTACCGAGAACTTATCGATGAACTTGTTGATGACTAGTTGTTAAATAAATGGTAAATTAAAAAAGATGATCATGCATAATAATCATCGTAAACCCGTACAGGTCAGAGCGGTAAACTCACGATTACCAATCTACAGAGCTACTTACGGGGATGGACATGGTGATGTTATTCAGGGATTATTTACAAGGATAGCTCCAAAAGCAGTACCTGTTGCAAAACAATTATCGATGAAAGCTATCGATATTGTTCGTGAAAAAGCTCCTGGGGCAATTGTCAATGTTGCTGGTAAGGCGTTCTCGGCGATCAAAGATAGACTAGCAAGATTATTGCGACGAAAACGACAACCACCAGTGAAACTGGCAAGTACTGAAGTGAGTAAGTAAGTAAAATAATAAATCAGGCTGCAAATCAAAAACTAGCGGAATTATCTAAAGAGGCAGAAAGAAATATAAAATCAAATTTGATAGCAGATCAAGGACCCAATCAGGCTGCAAATAAAAAACTAGCGGAATTATCTGAAGAAGCAGGAAAAAATATAACAGCAAATTTAATAGCAGGAAGCGGTCTTCGTCGACGATGATTTAGATCATCATTTGGAAAAATGGTAATTATAATAAAAATGTTCAAGCGCGAATCAGACCCAGCATTTGATATGGAGGCACCTGTCCTTAAGTATGAATCTGTACGTGATTATCAATTTTATTCCTATGACGCAAGACAACCAAATCAGCGGGGGAGAATCGAATTACAGGTTCATGATACAAGTAGATATTTCTTGCCCGCTGAGGCGTTTACTGAGGAAGAAGGTAGACTTGTAACGAATGTTGTAGCCAATACGCCATATGCCGCTAATTTGCTTGTTGGTTTTGTCAACAACGGGATTATGGCGTTGTTTGATAGCGCCACATACATGATTGATGGAAAAAATATCGAATCGATTCAGAAGGATGTTGATGTTGCTACAACAATAATTGGTCTAGCGAGATATTCTGACGACTTTACAAGATCAGCCGGTCCAACAATGATGTTTGCTAAAGATATTACTAACAACGCTGATCATGTTCAGTATATCAAAATACGGACACCACGAGATACTGCATGTGATCCACAACCGGCTGACTTTGAGCACGCAGACAGACCAGGTGCTGCTTTTGATAGTGTTAATGCGACTTACAACTTAGGGTTTACAACACGTCGAGCGACGTTGTCAGGAGATCATAGAAATTTTTCATGTGCAATTCCATTATCTCACATCTTTGGATTTTGCAGAAATGTTAGAAAGGTCATCTTTGGAGCTAAGCACACAGTTGTGCTCGTAAGAAAAGGTGATGATAATGATGCAATCTGGCGAGGTGCTGGTGTTGCTGATGGTAAAGTAAATATATCAAAACTTTCATTATGGATGCCAGTAATGACTGCATCAATTACTGAGGAACAAAAATTACTTTCTTTTATGGATTCAGGCGGTAAATCATTGCTATCATGGTTAACAGTAACCACAGATGCTATTCAAAGTAATGTTAATGGTTTATTTACATGGCATATAGCATCACAACAGGATGTTTCTTCACCACGACATATTTTTATTGCGCTGCAAAATAATGACCGGACAAATAATCAAGAAGATTCACATATGATATTTGACAATCTTGGAGTTAATGAAGTTTCCTTGCGAATAAATGAACATCAAGAACCAACTGAAGATATATTGTTAAATTTTGATCAAAATCACGTAGCGCGTGCATATCATCGTTTAATGTCACTCATGGGACGTGATCAAAATATAGATACTGGTTTGCAAATATCACAACTAGATTTTGCAAATCTATATCCGATTTATTATTTTTCACTAGAACATCTTGATTTGTCTAAACAGTCTGTCGTTGATATACACTTTCGAGCTCGTATTACTAACCCACCAGGTGCTGGTGCCTTCTACAGAGCAATCGCGGTCATACTCAGCG
Organism: Sinohyriopsis cumingii; assembly: GCA_028554795.2. Lineage (NCBI taxonomy): Eukaryota > Metazoa > Mollusca > Bivalvia > Unionida > Unionidae > Sinohyriopsis > Sinohyriopsis cumingii. The sequence goes on from CM068833.1 coordinate 118,319,201, forward strand.
TTAAAGCCATGTTACTTGAAGGTGGTAGTGGTCGAATGAGAGTCGTTGATGCACCAGTGGAAAATCTTTAATTATTCAGAAAAATATTATTTATATAAAAATGTCGTATAGTCATGTTAATGTTACTCTGACTCCCGGTCAGGTCAAAAAGCTTCAATCAAAAACCACCAGCAAATGCGGAACTAAAATATCACTAAAACGAGATCAGATGGGTGGTGGTCCAAACAAATTATCATTGACAAATAATCAGATTAAACATTTCAATAAAGCCCTAGAATCAAAAACTGGAGTCCAATTACGTCTTTCTCCGAGCGCCATCAAGGACATGGTTAAAATAGGTGGTATATTTCCACTTCTCGCGGCTATTCCAGCGTTAATAGCTGCTGCTGCTCCAGCCGTAGCAAAAGTAGCCGCGTTAGGTGCTGTTGGAACCGCTGCTGAAATGGCTCTAAAGAAAGCAACTGGAAATGGATACAAAAAAGGGACGCGGTCTAAGATTACCCGGATCTCAGTGGGGAAAAGTCCGAGGCTTCCACGTTAGATGTTCAGCATCAAATTTTGATTTACTTGATGCTGCTAAACGATTAAAAATAAAAAACCTTTAGAGGTGTTTTTATGCGAGATCAATTACCACAACAACCGAATAAACTCGAAACAGGTGTTATTAATCTAGACTCGAATTCAGGACCCGGTACTCATTGGGTATCATATGCGGTTGACCCACGTGGAATCGTTTATTTTGATTCGTACGGTTTAGCTCCCCCTGCTGAATTTATCAAGTATGTCGCACCACTTCACGCAAGAACCTCTGGTTGTAAAGTTTGGTATTCAACACTACCCACACAAACAATGACAGATCCGCCAATATGCGGCCGTGAAGTAATTAATGTACTTAACGCTATATAAAAATCATCCAAACCGCCACATAAAGTCGTGCATGATTATACAAGCAACCGCTTCGTTGTGCGTAAAGCGTTTTAAACAGATCTTGGATCTTAAAATATAATGGTTGATATTTACGGAAGAAGATCTTCTACTAGTAAGAAAATAAAATCCGATGTTGATCTGTCGAAGTATGCGACTCGCTGATATCATGAGCCTGGCTGGAGTTGACCCAGATGAGGTCGTTATTTTTCAAGATCGATCTGCTAAACTAAAAACGAGCAACATCAGATGGTATGATATAGTTCGACGAGTACTTGGTGCAGTTACAGATAATATTCCTGTGTTTACTGACGGTGGTAGAATCAAAGATTCAAGTATATCGTTTACAACAATTAGAGATGAAATTGCAAGAAGCGTTGCTAATCGCGTGAAAAATACCGGTGACATAATAACGGGTGAACTCAGCATGAACGGAAATAAAATAGTAGTTTTAAGAGATCCAACATCCGACGAAGATGCAGCAACAAAAAAATACGTCGACACCGTAGATGGTAAATTATCCACGCTGCGGGCCGAGTATGACGTTCACGTGGGCGCTTTTGCAAGATTTAGCAGAAACCATCAAAGAACCGCAATAGAATTCTTCGGCACTCCCCACTCCGTTGACATAAAACTTTCTGATATCAAAACTAACCTAGACACGATCAAACGAACACAGCAAGACATCGTAGCGGGGATTCCTGAGATCGTTAATAAAACCAATTTGACTAAAATTTCAGCCGGAATAACTCCTGGGCATATCACAAACATCGTATTCACTGTATCATCGGGATTCGCAACATGGTCGCAGCAAAATAAAACTATCAAATATACCGCAACAGTCATTGGCGTGTACAGGCTGTTTGTGTTCAGTGCTACCCGATTTGAGATATTTACAACGTATCCATGGCGTCATTCAATGGATAGGTTTTCCGGGGTTGTATCTGTTGTATTAAATAGCGGAACCGAAGAAATATTTATCCTGGAAGCAGATGATAAGAAAGTAACCGCAACATCTTACTGGTGGTGTTTGGAATTTGTAGCTGAAACACCTCAATTGGTTACTGCATAAAAATATATGGACGGTGCACAATACAGATACAATCAAGCGCGTGAATGGCAGGCGGGGCTAAAAGATCAAGTCGAACAATATACAGTAAAAGTAAAAAAATATCGACGACGATTAGTTTCGTTGATGTGATTGTTTATTCAGTATCCGCTGTTGTTGCTGGAGCAGGTGCTATATTATCAGCGGTGACAATGATGGCACCAGTAGCCGTAACTATTTGTATTTCAGCAGCAACAACTATTGCAGGTGTGCTCAATATCATCGCAAAAAAAATATGTACTTGCATGAATGAAAAATTATCCGATTACATGATAAGATTACATACAGCGACGGTCGCATACTCGAAATTGTCCTCGTTGTTATCAGCGAGTCTCAGTGATGGAATTATATCTGATTTCGAGTTTTCAATGATGACTAAAATATATGACGAATGTATCGGTATTAAAGATACAAGTACTAATAATGACAGAATTACTCCAGCAGATCGTGACTAATACAACTCCGTCAGACATAACGATGATCTCGGTAAGTTCAACTAATCCTGAATTTAGTATTAACTTTCCTACTGCAATTCCAGTAAAGGAAATAGCATTAGCTCAATTACGGGTATATTACAGCTGGCCAAATATCAGATCAAAATCATTTAATGATACACCAGCAAATAATTTACTTGTATTTGCTAGCAAGAAGAAACCAGATGGTACTCCTGACTGGATAGATGTTGGAATACCCACTGGCAGTTATGAGATCGAACAAATCAATGAGGAATTTCAACGTAGAATAAAATCAATAACCGGAAAAGAAGCAAAAATATCAATTAACGTTCATGAACCGACGCTGTCCTCGACGGTTGAGATACATTCTCCTGATTATGCCGTTGATATTTATCAATCCAAGATAAGACCCATACTAGGTTGGCCAGATGTTCCCCGAGTGTATGAAGGACCACCAGAACCAACTCGGGATGATTTTACATCATCGAAAAGTTTTCATCATAATATTAAAATGAATTATACAAGTTTCTGGTGGAACATAGAAAAACGGGTATGGGATAAACGGGATCAATTTCATGTCGAGCGAACTGGTGATTACTACTGGCTCTTACACAACGTTGATGGTGGTATTTCATTTTACGATATAAATATCAATAATGTCATTCATATCATAAATTCAGATCACGAAGAACAACTAGACAATTTACGTGATAGTTTTCGGGAATATTTGTCTGATTTGACATCTACGCGTGAAGAAATTATTAAACGAGTAGAAATTTTAAATCATATAGCTGATACCATTGAATATTTTCATAATAGGATCATAAACCTGGTTTTTGAATCATCGGGTTATAATATAAGTTTTTTCGCAACCAAGTACAAAATATCCGAAGCTGACATTGTAACGTTTAAGTTCCCTGATTATAATCTAGATAGATTAAGAAAATCTGTCAATGATGTCATTCATGAGTTTTATCCTAAAATACTCGACGCATGGAGAAAACTAGCACCACATCGAACTGTTCTCAGACATGATAATGATCCACACGGCGGCGGCAGGCACGTATCTCCAGGAATCGTTAATATAACCAGCACGATCGTGATCAATCTGGTTTGTGACGTAGTCGATGGCAGCTATCAAGTAGATCTCGGAAAATCAAATTAGGCTCAACAAGGATATATTTTATATACATTTACACCACAAGTTCCTTCTGGAAGTTTAATCGTGCAAGAACCAACTAATCCTGTGTATCTACGGTGTCACAATAATATGTTAACACGAATAAATTTTAAGCTCACAGACCACCTTAATCGCTTAATTGAAATACGTGGAGAAGAGCTTGTGATAAATCTGTATGTGAAATCTTAATTAATCCAGTAAATGTTATATAATGTACCAGCACGTGATGGTTTTTATACATGACAAAGAAGTACTTGAAAACGCCATCAGAACAGTGTTTTCACAAGACACAGAGCAATTTAGCGTTAATTTAGTTATTGATGAATACAGAAGCGAGGATTTCTTATTAACACAAGAACAATTAGATGAGCTCCGCAGAGAACATATTATCGAGATCATCTGTAACAGAGATCAGATTCTAAATTATACACACTCGTGTATTAAACTCGATCAACTTAAAAAAATAAATAAATATAATCACTAATGGGATAAATTACACAAATTAATCAATTTTGTACAATCTGAAATATTTTTATTATTATTCTGAAATGAATCAATCTGATGGGGTGGTTGGTACTGAAAATTATACAAATCAGTCAGATGGGGTAATTGGTACTGAAAATTATGCAAATTAATCAGTTTTCCCAAAAATACTACAAAAAAAATATTTTATTATTATTCTGAAATATTTAATTTTTTTTATGTAAATTAATTCTGATGTGATATACATGATGAGGAAAATTATATTACTACTCAGGGTTGCATTGGTCGTTACCCGCTGACATAATTTTTCTTAAGTATCTTATGCGGGTACTGATTGTTTTTTTTTTGTTTCGTATTGGCTGGATAATCCCGACCTGATCTTTTCTACTGCGACAGAAAGAGGAATAAATTCATTTACTTGATCATCGTTTACCATAGCCAGTGATTGAAACATAGCCGCCTGAATCCGCTTTATGAACTTATATTGAGATGATAGAACATACTTATTTTCATTTTTAAGTTCTTCTAACGTTTCAAAATCAGATATTATTTTTTCAGGATTTAGTTCATCAGATATATTAATTCCGTTTTCTTCTAGTTTTTTAATAGCAGAAATGATGTCTGATATTTTCATGGTTTATTATATAATACATAAATCTTTAAACTAAAGAAAAAATTATCCCTATAGAACCCCTATCGAGTCTTTGGCGAGTTCGTCGGGATGTTTCAAGGACGGCACAACATATGTATCCTCATTAAACTCGCAGATTACCACCGTATTCTACTTAGTTTAGAGGATACACGAAACACTACCCCCTATGAGAGCCTCTAACCCGTCAAACAACGGTCTAGAGGCCCAAGAAGGTATGTTTGGTGAATACACAGAACATTCAATGAATGAAAAGCCCCTATTCGAGTGTCATAGCGAGCTCAGATTGTGGATATGTACAATGAATGAATATATACAATGAATGAAGAGCCCCTATTCGAGTGTCTTAGCGAGCTCAGATTATGGATATGATTGAATATATACAATGAATGAAGAGCCCCTATTCGAGTGTATTAGCAAGCTCATGACAGTGCAAACATAGGACAGCACAAACATATATATGTATACAATGAATGAATATATACAATGAAATGGGCATGTACAATGAATGAAGGACGGCACAAACATATAATGAATGAGATGAAATGAATGAATGAAGGACAGTACAAACATATACGCTCAGCAAAACCCCACCCACAATAATCAAGCCAGTGGGTGATACGAAAATATGTATCAACCACCGGTTGATATGGTGGTTGAGTTTTGCTGAGCAGGGGGGCTTTTTGCTGCCGCCCCAAATTATTATAAAAATCGCAACTATGCGCACACCACCGACATGTTGTCAGCCATGGGGATTCGATCCTGGACTGCGAGCGTCACAGTCCAATACGATACCGATTGAGCCATCGAATCTTGTTACAAACATATGTTTCGAAAGTTAATATATAGCTAATATTCATTGAAAAGGAACTAATTTCGAATATATTTACTCAAAATACAATTCTTAATTCAAGAAATACGTTTATATAATATATTCTCACCAAAGAAAGCTGAATTAAGGAATTTCCTATTTATTATACCACGCCATCTATGATAGAACATCCGGTCCAGATCATCTAATTGCTAGATTTTTCCATCCTTCCTATAACATAACTGCTAGATTTTTTCATCCTTCCTATGACTATTACGAGATTTTCCATCCTTCCTATGACTATTACGAGATTTTCCATCCTCGCTATAACTGTTCAATGGAGAAATATATATTACGAGATTTCCCACTCGTAAATCTGTATCATAGTCAAGGGAGTATTTAGTTGTTAATATTACTCGATAAAAAAATAACCACACATACGCATAAATACATAATCACACATACGTACACAATCTCGCATTATATTTCTGCACTGAACAAGGAAAATGCAACTGATTTTTAATTCCAAACACTATATACACGTATTTCTGTAATCGAGTAAATACATGCAGGATCCCTGTGCTGTACTGTAGATCTAAAATTAACCGGCCACGATCGATACAGACTAGACGCTGGATTCTGCACTCAGTAAGCTGGAATATACATGTCGGTTTTCTGTAGGTTAGATAAAATATACATGTATTCTGTGTGTTGCGCTGTTCTAAATGTTTCACGAAAAGAACAGAAAAATACACGAACTGTATATTTTTAAGTTAGAAATCATAAATCCTTTCTGTAATGCAGACTGTTCAACTTGCTCCACCAGGCATCACAGACCTTTGATGTTGTATATGATTATGACAATATACCGAGGATCATAAAATTACCTCGCTTTCGTGAGTCAAAAAATAAGTAGTATAATAATGATAATTTCTGACCCAAAAAAAATAAATATAATTTGAGGTGGTGATGATAGTTAACAATACTGAAAGGTGATTTTCTGCTTATATTTTTTTGAGAAAGCGGTTTTATATATATTTTCTGCTACTTTTTGTACTGAATATGAGTGAATATCAAAATATTTCGCAGCAGAACATATCGAACGAAATATAATTACTTCGCCAGTTTCTGTGTTTGTGGAATTTACCACCCTCTTTCTGATTGTTTTACATCTTCCAGTATCACCACATGCAGAGTTCACGCTTTGTGTGACAACACGAAGGTTGGATATACTATTATTTTGAGGATCCCCGTCAACATGATCAATAACAAGATCATCTTTGATCACTCCGAAGAAACACTCATACGTGAATCGATGACACAGATATCTTTTCTTCCCAACTGTAAATCTAAGATAGCCAGTATTAGAAACAACGCCAACCGGTCTCTTCAACCTGCAGTGTCTGATGACACCATTACGATCTGATTCATAGTTTGTTATTGTGGGATGTGGGACAAATATATTTTGCTCCATATATGTAATAATATTATTAGTTTAAATCATTGTTTGTCTGAAATCTTGATATATAATCCTCCACGGATTTTATAGCGTTTTCACTATTATTATTTTTTTGGTCATAATATCTTTTAAGTTCTCTAAACCGTCTTCCACCGCACTTTCCACATAATTCTGTTTTTCCTCGCACTCCAATACCACATCGCAGACACGGTTTTGGTCCTAGAATTCCTCGCCGTATATTTTGTAAGTACATCCAATAAAATTCACCTCTACAGGATTTGTTGCATCGATTTACTGAACCGATCATGAGCCATCTGCATTGAGACATTGTATATATATAATATTCTTTATTTAAATATTTGTTTTAATTATATGAATGAGTTTGAGAGATTATCCCAAACTAGGCCTGTTAAATATAAATTCAACCTCGACAGATTATCTCCAGACTTGCCAGTACGAGATTTGGTTGATCCGAAAAATAAAAGTTTGATCAATAAAATTCACGACGCCAAGAAAGAATTTTACACGGATGGTGCATCTCATACATGGTGAACGTTCAAGATTATTCGCAACACTGTCAAGGACGCTACAATGAATGACAAGCGAGCGGCAACTATCATTAACTACATCGCTGAATACAAGGGCAATCAAAAATATTTCTTTAGAGTAAAATTTATTGTACTAACAGAAACAGGTAGTTGGATTATCCGTGACAAATATGATCCTGTCCTTGGCAATAACAAAATCGCCATATTAAGTAAAAATTCCAGACCGGGTCTGTTGACGGGTATTGACAAACCGTATTATGAGCGAGCGTATCCTGTAACAGCGGTTATTTATGGAATCTATGAGATAAATAAAAAACCCAACGTTGATAAACTGACACCCATGAAATTTTCAAGGTTAAATTGTGTAGCCGAACGAGTAATAGAACATTTTACGATCGCGATGCGTTGAAACGGATTAACTGATTTAAGACGTGAAAAAATAAACTCGTGGGCTGATTCAGTTAAGGATACCGGTGCTACAATAAAAGATGTTGCTGAGTTAGGAAAACTATCAAAATTTCCAATAACCGTAGCGACAATAACGGGAGAAATACTGTATGAATCGAAATATAAGTCGAAAGGAGCTTCAATAAATATTAATGATCATAACGTGCACGCATGGACCAACACATTAACAATATTTCCACGTGATCGAACTGTTAGATTTTACCCCTTAGATATGAATATGCTTGATTTTATCAACGAAATAAGTAAAAACGATCTTGTATCGGTATGGTTATTTAAAAGTAATGAGGAAGGTGGATTTGATCAGTTTGTTAGGCCAAACGGTGAAATATATCGAACAGAATTTCTCCATGACGAGATGAAAAATCTCGCGGAGAAGTTTTCCAAGTACAAGCACGCGGAAAATACTGACAAATTACTAACTAATTGCTTTACCGTTCCATCTGTTGCGGCTCATTTCGCTAGAGAAAGAAATTCATGGAAACCAACACGGTTTGATTTACTCGAGGACGTACGCGGAAGTTGCGTTGAATACGGACACGGCGGATTGTGGAATACCAAATATAATTACAATGATGTTATTTCAGTTGATATGGTTGCATGTTATCCAGGAAGTTTTCTAGGATACGGAGATTGTTCTATGTACTTTAAAAGATTCGGTCACCCTACAAACGAGATGACGCGAGTGGCAATTAATGGACCATTACCTGATTTTGATCTGACTGGATTCGCTTGTGTTGAATCATTCGAGCTTAACGAAAATCTTGACCAAATTTGTTATGTTTGGTTTGGCAGACATTTTCTTGAAAAACGTTGGGCGCCTATAGTTTTATCACGATATATGCTAGATTGTGCGTTACTGACATCGTTGGTGGTTAGTGAGGCGATAATATCATATCATGCACAGACCGAAGTTTGGTTGCCCATGCCAGATTCTATCAATCTCGATGATGTTTTTTAGGAATTTAAGGAAAAATGTCCTGTTGTTTCCGAAGATGATATTATCAGAGAAGCTCCTAAAATTCTCGAGATTAAACTCAAAACCGCAAAAGATCTCGGTAGAAAAATTATAGGTAAATTTACTCAAGGTGGTGCATATGATCATAAAAGACATCACGCACGGTTAATTTTAGATGATGCCGAGTACGATTTTATAATCGCTGATATTACAGCGAGAAATATATTTGTAAATCGAGAAAGTGTTTATTTATCCGACGGAACAAAATTGGGTACGATCGTTAGTTACTTAAATGATATCTCCCCACAGTATACTCATCTAAGATCTTCCATGTTGGCTTATGTTTCTATAAATTTATTATCGATGATTAATAGATTTCCTGAGACCGCAGTCAGAGTCGCAACAGATTCGTTTTACATTTCGAGTAAATATTTAGAGTCTGTTATGAAATTCACAAGTAATGATGAACGATGGAGTTCGTGGAGAATAAAAAAGGAAATATTACACAATTATACAGAATCAGCAGATGTTCCGATGTAACATTTTCATCGTAAGTGTAATAAAATATCAGAAATGTCGAAAGCACCGTCAGTGAGTGATCCAATAACTAGATATAAGACAGTATATCTCAATGGACCTGGTGGATGCGGCAAGACGACTCGAGCCATTAATGTTTTTAGAAATTCAGATATGATCGTACTAACACCCACACATAGACTTGCACGAGAGATGAAACAACGGCAAGTACAATCGTGCACGTATCATAGTTTCTTTCGGTGGCGCGGGGATACATGGACTCCTGAACGAATGGGAGAAAAATATATACCTAAAATAATTATTTGGGACGAGATATGCACGGTGTCATTAGATACATTAAAAATGTTTCTTGATTGGTTGCTGACGAAAAATACCGCTATACTAATGTGTGGCGATCATGGTCAACCACCGCCTTTTGTTGGACCATCTCCACATGATAGGTTAAAAAATTTCGTTGATTATTACGAAGAAATAGATGATGATCATAGAGCTCTCGATGAAAATTTAAAAGAATTTAAAAAATTAATCAGATTACAATCAAACAAAATTCAGTGTGAAATAATACGCGGAGTAATCTCAGAGACGTCAATGAACGATTTTTTAAATTTATGGAAACCCAACGATTTGATAGTAGCAAGCAGAAAAATAATCAGATACGCTTTACAGCAGCAGTTATTTCAGCTACATAAAGAAAAATACTCAGAATTGCCCGTTCCGTTATGTTATAGACCATCAGATACACGAAAACAGAATATTAATGTTGATATTCCAGGACAGACTGAGAATCAAAATCTCGTATTAAATGATATTGTCGTTGTTGATATCAGTGTAGTCGAAAATGCATTACGCGCTGACAAATCTCCATGGGTATTGGGATACGCTATGACGATCCACTCGTCTCAGGGATTAACTATTTCTGATACACGAGTTTGGATTGTAGACGATCGCATCGAGTGGTCAAATTTAGTTTATTTAGCGGTATCGAGGGTCAGAAAAATATCTCAATTACGGAGAAAAATAATTCCTGAAATCGTTGATAAATTTAACATCATCGATGATGATATAATAAGAAAAAAATTAATCGGATACAAACAATCTGATAAAAAAATAAGCGCGACTTTGATCTTGATGTTGAATTTATTATTGAGTTAAAACAGCAGCAGAATAATCATTGCGCAAGTTGCAATTGTATAATGCTGTGGAGGTATTCGAGTAATGATTCAAGACAATTTACCGTAGACAGAAAAGATAGTAGTCGCGGTTATACACGAGAAAATACCATGTTGACCTGTCTCGAGTGTAATTGGCGTCGCGGCGCTAGTTAAGTGATCGCGGTGGTAATTGTGTATCCGTGGGAATTATTTGTAGTTGTTCACGTGTAAATCCACGTTGAGGAGCAGCCGAATCTAATCTGTAGATTGCGGGTCTACCTAAGGATCTTGTCACGGTGGATATTTTGTGTGTGGTAACACTCCAAATAGGATCAGTCGCTCTCGCTTTACCACCTTCAAGTTCACCCGGTTCATATAAATATCTAACTGTAACATCACCCAATATTTTTTGTTTTTCAATATCTTTTCGTTGTGGTTTCATGTTGGTTGTTCGTGTAATCTCATTATTTAATGCAGCTATCACGCTTGGTAATCTTGTAATCCATTCACGAGATCTTTTATTTTGAATAAATTTCCTCGCGTATTGATATCCAAATAACCGCTCAGCAAGTGTTCGATTAAATCGCTCAACAATCGCCTGATCACGATGAATCGCAGTATGTCCTCGTCGTATTTTGGTATTATGCTGCTTCATCAACGATGATACTGGACCAAGAAATTCCTTACCAGGATCAACCTGTAGTAGCTGTGGCCATCGCAGACCACCTCGTTGATAAATTCGTTCAAACGCATCGGCTACTTCAGATGATGTTTTCGCTGATAACGGTTCTGCCTCTTTATATCTACTTGCAACAACAACTACAGTCAACGCGTACTTGTACGTTTTTCTGCGTACAGTATCATGTGGTAAAAACAGAATATCAGCTTGATGAACTTCATTAGGAACACTAACATCGAAATACGCGTACTGAATGCGTTTCGGTGGTGGTAGATAAATTTGCCATATTGCCTGTTTGGATAACCACGTTTTAGCAGTAGAATGTTTAACCGCTGCTGCATCAGCAAGTTTACTAATTGCTACTTTGCCTCTCCAATATCCTCTTGGTGAATAATAAATTAATTCCATTATTAATTACCAGCCCCAAACGCTAATTTACCTTTCATCGCAGATCTTATTAACCAATTAGCTAATGATTCTCTAATATTTTTATTTTTTATGGAATTTAACGGGTGAATTAATTTCACATCTGCAATATGCCTATCCTGTAGATTTTTACTCTTATACGCAACATCATGAATATGACAAGCTCGATCAATAGCGTTTACTGGTTCCTCGCCTGGTTTTGGTTGATCCTGATTATCGAGCCTGATATCAAGTCTGGTACCAGGACCGCAATAATTATATCCTGGTAGATGTTTTTCTCCTGGGTATTTAGCCCATGGAGCACCTGGAAACTTTGACATCAAATTAGCAACATCACCACCGCGCTTATTAGGCAAAAATGAAAATTTCTTTCTACCGCATACAGCACATTTTCCACCGTACGCTATTTTTTTATTTTTTGTTATAACCGTAGCTAAATCAGTAGTTGGAGTTTTAACTCTGCAGCGTAAACAATATAAATTCATGTTATAATATATATGGATATAATTGATTTCTCAGCGACAAGAAAACGAGAACCTGTTAAGCATCATCCTACGCTACCGAATTCCATCAGAATGATTATCATAGGACCATCTGGATCGGGTAAGACGCAGTTATTACTTAATCTGATAATGAGATGGTTGAAATGGGATAAGTTGTATTTGGTAGCACCATCCGTTGATGATCAACGATGTTATGAAGTATTAAAAGATTTCAATGAAAACGCAAGATTACTGGACGAAGATAATGATGTTAAGGAGTTTATAACAAATATTGATGAAGCACCGTCCGTTGATGTTTTAGACGGATTTATTAATAATTTAGTTGTGTATGATGATGTGATGCTAGATAAGCAATCAAATCCAGCCAGAATATTTTCTCGCGGCAGACATAAAAATACAGATGTGATCTATGTTACTCAACGATATACACAAATACCAAAAGTAATCAGAGACAACTGTAATATTTTGGTTGTATTTAATGGCGTAGACGCACACACGTTGTGAAATATTCATCAAACCTGGTGCAGCGGTGACATGGATATAATTAAATTTAAAAACTTCTTTTCCCGAACGCAAGCTACTCCGCTTGGATTTATAACAATAAATTTGCACGATCCTAGAACAAGATATCGTGTAGGTCTTAAAAAAATATTTGGATAGTAGGGGTGATGATAAAATTAAATTAAATTAAAAAGATATCATTGATATAATGAACAACTGTGAGTGGCTGCGTCAAGGAACCACTAACAAATGTGATAAAAAATGCAGTGGAGAATATTGCAAAAAACATAATTATCTTATAAAGAAAAACCCTCATGCTGGTCCACGAAGTTGTGTTGGATGTAACACCGGCGTTAGAGGATTATATCAGATTTGCAAAAATTGCGGTGGAGATCGATACAGAAGTTTAATGATATATTACAGAAAAAGAAAAAACATAAATCCAAAAATAGAAAAACCACCATCAGAACTTGAATATTACTTGAAACATAGAATAATTGAGCATAAAGATTCCCAGGATTCAGATGAAGATTCCCAGGATTATTCAGAATAACATAGCAGCAGAGAGGGCCTTGTCTACAATTCTGTTTGGGACAAACAATAACCGTAGACTTGGTATTGACCTCTATGAAGGGTCACTATTTTTTTTTTTTGTCTAAAACAATGGTGACCATTCCCTTAAGTGGTCTGTACGCCCTCTCTGCTGCTCCATTTAACCGTCAGCAATTCTGACTTGGAGTTCGGCGTTTTTACTATCTTTCACTAATTCAACTTCCAACCGAATTCTAGCCTAGGAGCGACGTTTATAATAGTTTAAATAAAATATTGGGAGCACCCCACCCCAACCATAATAATTTTCACAGTGCTTACTCCAATACAAACGTTTAGCATTACTTATAATCCACGGTGTTGACGAATGAATGGACACATGACACGTACCCAAACATCAAAGTGCCAAAACAGGCTCAACAAAATAAACTTTGAAAAGTATAAAATAAGATGGCCAATATTTTCTTATTTTCTCGTCTCAGAGATTGAAAGAGAACATGTTGAATTGAGAAACATGCCCAAAATTGTCTTAAATTTTATTATTTAAAAATGTATTAATTAAGAGAATTAGCATATATTAAGAGAATAAAACAATCACTTTTGCAATTCATGCCAATTAAGAACAATTTCATACTATTATGTACAAATGGTGATATGATACACTATATCTGGTAAATATACACACGGACGAATGAACACACCACTAATACACATCTCCAATGCATTAGGATCCTTTCACTCATTTTCTCACAGATAAAAACAAAATTAATTTTTACTAATAAGGCTACTCGAAGTTTCGCTTTTGAAGATATCGAAGAGTTAATACTTAGTATCTCAAACGCTAATGATAACCACGAGTCACACTTGTGTTTCAGTTGCAATACTGTAGGGAGACTATGGTAGCATATATGTAGCCTTTCGACTCTTCTTAAGTACAGTTAAACCGGAACAGCTTTATTTTGGCATCGGCGACTATCACGATAGAACCTGGAAATAATCAATTTGATAGACGCACTATGTGCAAAGCATTTTTTTTTCATGTCTAGTATGGGTGTCTGGGCGTGCGTGTGAACGTACAACAGGAATGTACGTCCCAGGATTCGCTATTCAGATCTTTAGTTGTCAGGTGTCTTTGTCAAGAAAATGCGGACCTGCAGTTAGAATATTACAGTGTAAACTCAATTTAATGAACAATATTTATTTATTAATCTATTTACACATTTTTAAAAACCTTCGTAACATTCTCATACTATTATGGCATATATATATATATATATATATATATATATATATATATATATATATATATATATATATATATATATATATATATATATATATACACACTCACATATATACACACACACATATATATAAATATATATATATATGTATATAATATATATATATATATATATATATATATATATATATATATATATATATATATATATATATATATATATATATATATATATTCAAAATAGAGCCGCATATCAAAAGCACATATGGGGAAACACAAAGTTGAACGTGAAACGCAAAATAAGCACTATGTTTTTCACATCAAAATTAAATTTTCCTTATGATAAATGGCGATATGCATAAGATATACAAGTCATACTTAAAGCAATTCGTTGTATTCCAATTTGCTAGAGAGAATAAGTATGAAAACAGAAGTTGAAACAAATCAATGACGTTATTAATGACAGATCAATGACAGTATTGAGTACAGATCATTGACATTATTGTTGACAGATCTTTGACATTATTAGTGTCAGATCAATTACATTATTACTAACATGTCA
The DNA here is from genome assembly GCA_028554795.2 of Sinohyriopsis cumingii. Taxonomy (NCBI): domain Eukaryota; kingdom Metazoa; phylum Mollusca; class Bivalvia; order Unionida; family Unionidae; genus Sinohyriopsis; species Sinohyriopsis cumingii. The sequence goes on from CM068833.1 coordinate 118,334,392, forward strand.
ATTGTGATATTAATGACAGCTCAATGACATTATTAATGATAGATCAATGACATTCTGAATGACGGAACAATGACATTACTATACATATTAAAATAAGACATAGCTTAGTATCTCAAAAAATAAAATTGTGTGTAAAATACGAGACAAATTTCACTTGTTATTTATACATTTACGAGTTATATCACAGATTATTGAAACAAAAATAAGGTTCATTAGATTAGGTGGATATAAATTAACGTCTGCTGATAAATGTAACTACCTGTGATTGGAGTGTTATGTAACAGTTGTAGTTCCTGTCAGACTTTAAAGAACGTTGAGTCTCCTCGCAACATGTGAGAATATTTTCATTCATATGTATATTATGTTTGGTATACTTTCATGATTTTTTTAAACCGTGATATATACGATTGAAAGTGTCTGTTGTGACTGAATAACTCTTACCTCTGTCTAGTTCCGACAGAGTTATCTCTCTTAAATGGCATAGAGTATCTGGTTTTGTCCTTTCCTAGTTGACAATCTACATTGTGTCTAGGACAACGTGTACCATACATGCTAAGTAGGATATAATGTATATTTATTTCGCCAGAACATCATCATTATAGTCTATGGAAAAACAATTTGTTTCCGTGATAACAATAGGAATACGAGCCTCGCAGTGTATCCACAGTAACGTGTACATATAGGCGTCACCAATAAACTCTCGTAGTTGTTGTTGTTGTTGTAGGATTTAACGCCATTTTTCAGCGCGTTCGGCTATACTTAGCGGCCATTATTAATCGTGGAGGAAGAACCCGAGAATACCCCGGAAAGAACCACCGACCCACAAGAAGCAACTGGCAAGCTTTCTCACATAACTACACATATCTACTTGGCTCAACCCGAGACTCGAAGTAACATTTGGTAAAAACACTGGACACTGAGAAGTTTTGGTCACATATGGTCAGACTATTAGCTCGAATATTTACGAAATATTCAGAAAATAGCACATGTTGGCTATGGGGCATTTCATGAAGACGGTTGTGGTAGACAGGGGCCTATGTGACCAGATGACCCAGTTCCAGTCAGCTCATATAGTGTCACACATACGACACAATATTATATTTAAACACAATATACCATCTAGGCAACTATTTATTGTATCATGTATATGTTGGCGTTAAACTGGTCGCGCTATATATATATATATATATATATATATATATATATATATATATATATATATATATATATATATATATATATATATATATATATATATATGTGTGTGTGTGTGTGTGTGTGTGTCGGTCTGTTGTTGATGGTGAAGGTTAACTAAATATGAAACTTTAATAAGTTAAAATTTGTAACCCTTTCCCATATGTAAAACATGGAAGATTCGCACGTCACGGGCCGCACACGTTTCATAACGGTTTTATAAAATTTTATTTAAGCAATAGTGGGGAGCTATTTAGATATGTGAGAACATATGATCTCCATAAATACATACCGAATCGAGACCAATGACAGCTCTACAAACTTGGAAATGAGTCTGTATTGCCATAACCAACTCTGCCTGCAATGTCCACCTCAAAGTCAAAGAAATACTTCAGTGTCAGGTAGAGTTTTCTTGGGGCATACGTTGCCTATTTTATCCAAGTGACTAGTAACTGTGACATTTAATGGATTGGCAAAGAGATCCAGATATACAAAACATTTTTGTCCACGTTGGTGAATATGACGTCCAGAAATCCAAGATGGGTGTACGGTTTCGCAGAAATTAGTTATCTGTGATTGAATGCTGAGTGATGAGAAATCTTTTCCATGCAATCTGCTTGAATGTGGCGCACATAAACTTGGCTTCTCTCAGTGTACAATTGAGATTGGTCTTGCAGGACTCCTAAGTTTATACAAACATAAAGCCATTTCTAACGCAAACGCCAAAGGACCCATCAAATTCCTTCCACGATGCAGTAAACGATTAATATATTCCATTCTCAAGGGAAACAGAACAAATGTAAATGATTGGCATGATCCTATAAAAGTCGAAAAGATGAAGTGCATTATACAACTGTATGATAAAGTTTGCATATCTTATATGTTTGGTTTTTTTTGTCTGAGGAATTAAACTATTGTCATCCTTGGAGGACTTCGATGTTTGGGTTTCGCATCGTCGCTTTGATGATCAATAGCCATTGCCATGACGACTACTGTAGAAAATGATTGCATCATGGTTATGATTCTTCATTGACAACTAGAGATTTTACATGGTAGTACATTGCAGTGACACCTAGAGATTTTACATGGTAGTACATTTCAGTGACACCTAGAGATTTTACATGGTAGTACATTTCAGTGACAACTAGAGATTTTACATGGTAGTACATTTCAGTGACACCTAGAGATTTTACATGGTAGTACATTTCAGTGACAACTAGAGATTTTACATGGTAGTACATTTCAGTGACAACTAGAGATTTTACATGGTAGTACATTTCAGTGACACCTAGAGATTTTTACATGGTAGTGAACGTGGCAAGTGGTGTGAACACGGACATTTGCGATATGTTTTATTCACTGATGGAATATCAAATGCATGGGACTGAGGAAATACGATAGGGTCATAATTCAAGATATTTGGACATTTTGATTTTGTCTAAATTAATAGAAAACCGGTCTGACGATATAATGTTAACCTGAAAATGACATTAATTTCCTTCTTCTTTGTATGAATAAAGCGACCATTGCTTAAGAAAATATTTTGAACAATCTGTTTTTATATTAAAATCGTGCAGCTATTCGCTTTTAGTAAATATCGTCTTCAATAAAGATCATGTCAGTGCGTTAAGTGAAATAACAAATTCAAGTTTCAATTATTTATCCTCGTCATGTGTTTTATTCTGAACACACGTTTTTTACCCCTGGGTTTTGCACAAAAATCAAGGACAATATTCTATCAGATTTCAGAAATTACATAAACATCACGATTATCTTCGTTTATCCGTACAATTAGGAATAGCATTTTGATTAGATTGAGAAGATATTGTTTTACCTTTGTTGCTGTTGTTATTTCGTTTTCTTTTGTGCGATCTCGCTTCTACTCGTCTGTATCAATCGTTCGCTGTCTCTCTCCTTCCCTACATCCCACCTCATTCTCCTCTTTCTCTCTCTGTCTCTCTGTCTCTCTCTCTCTCTCTCTCTCTCTCCAGAGAATTAATTTTCCTTTTGCAGGTAGCATTCTTTTATATATTAATGATCCTAAACTGACGTAAGGGACACAGGAGCTTCTCAGAGTCTTTTATTATCAGGTACTTTGCCTGTTTCTGAGTACTCTTCTTCTAATGAAAGTGTTCTTATTCAAGGAGCAGAATGAGGCTTTGTTAATTTCCCTCTCCATTGTGTAAATTTGTCATCAGACTTTGTCTTAGGATCATTGATATTCGGAGCAGTATATGCATTACCCGTTGTGGGCATTCATTTATTACTAGGCAATGACCTAGCTGGAGATAAGGTTGTGGTTAATCCACTTGTAATTGACAAACCTTGTTTGGATCAGAAAGTCGATCCTATTGAACAAGTGTTCCTTTGGCTGACACATGTATTGGTCAGGCTTTCGATGAGGCCACTTTCACTCATTGTTTGGATCAATCAGAAGGTATCGATTACAGTGATCCTCTTTAAACTACTCATTATCTTTATTGTAATAAGGGTGACAAACGACAATCACTTGTCGTTGAAGAGGGAAAGGATCCTGAGATCTATTTGTTTCAAAGTGTCATTAGTGAAATTGACGCCACCGAGGAACATGTCTGTTATTTAATTAAAAATGGAATTCTTATGAGAAAATGGACACCTAACAAGGTACCTGTTGGTGATGAATGGTCGGTGAACTATACAATTGAAGTTCCAAAATCGTACAGACGGGAAATTCTTAGTCTGGCCCATGTAACGCCTTTGTCTGGTCATTTAGGGATTATTAAGAATTATCACAAAATCTTGACTCACTTCTGTTGGCCAAAAATAAAATTGATGTTTGTAAATACTCCAGATATTGTCATACTTGTCAAATGGCAGGAAAACCCATTCAGAAGATACATAAGTCTCATCTGCAACCATATTCCTGCATTATACGAACCATTTAGCAGAGTAACGGTAAACTGTGTTGGTCCCTTACCTAAGACCTAGTCAGGTAACCAACACTTGTTGACCATAATGTGTGCGTCAACAGGGTTTCCAGGGGCGATTCCTTTGAGGAATATTAAATCGAAAACAATTGTAAAAGCTTTGGTAAAGTCTTTTCTTTACTCAATTTGGCCTTCCCAAATCTGTCCAATCGGGTCAAGGGTAAATTTTAGGTCTGGAACTTCCCACCTGGTTATGTTTGAATTTGGAATCCAGCAATTCAAGTCACAAGTGAAATTATGGTTTAACAGAACTACAATGGAGAGAACTTCTGAGACCGGTAATAGAGTTGTCTCTCGTGCCCATTCTTCAACATTTTCTTCAGATTAGGTATTACGACCGCTCAGGTGGTCTAGTGGTTAGGGCGTCCGCCTCGGATGCGGGAGGTCGTGGATTCGATCCCCGGCCGAGGCATACCAGAGACTTAAAAAATGGTACTAACAGCTGACTCACTTGGCGTTCAGCATTAAGAGGTTAGTGTTAGGACTGGTCGGCCTGGTGTCAGGATAATGTGACTGGGTGGGACATCATGCTACATGTCTGCGGCATGATGCCCCAGTGCTAGACATCACTATAAACTGCCACATTGCAGACATCGTAGCAATATGACTGAAAAATTGTTAAAGCTACGTTAAAAATCAAAATCACATCACATCACAGATAAGGTATTACGGCCCTTACAAAGTTACGAAGAAAATGAATGAGTTAAATTATAATGATAGTACTCCTGGGAAATAAATAAAATATAGGAGTACCAGTATACTGAGAGAGATAGTCGTACCTGTTCCAATTAGTGAAGATTTAAGTGAAAGAATATCATCGGACTCTACTGATACTGGAGTGACAATTCAGAAATTATAAATGATCTGGACCAGGCATGTTCATATTTGTAACAACAAGAAAGAAGTGAACTTAAACAGTTATTGTTTGAATATGAACACTTAACAATTGTCCATGACCTTGCAATTGTAAATTCCACACCTGTGAAGCAACACCCACACTGGATGAACCATCTTAAACAGAATACTTGAAAAAAGAAATTCAGTATTTGCTGCAGAATGATTTCATAAAGCCCAGTAAAAGTGATTGGAGTTCACCATGTATACTTGTTCCGAAATCAGATGCACTGATTATAGGAAGGTGAACAGTGTGACAAAAGCAGATTCATTTCCATTACCAAGAATCGATGACTGCATTGGAAAAATCGGGAATGCCAAGTAAATCACCAAATTTGACCTTCTGGAAGGATTTTGGTAAATTTAACTGACGGAAAGAGCAAAGGAAATTTCGGCATTCGTGACTCCAGATGGACTTTATCTATATAAAGTGATGCTTTTTGGGATGAAGGGCTCGCCAAGCACTTTTGAACGACTAATGAATATGATTACCTCTGGTCTAGATAATTGTGAGCTTACATTGATGCCATCATCTACAACGACATCTTGAACGAACATTTAGCGACTATTCGGAATTCTTTGACAGACTCACATATGCATGTTTGACATTTAATTTGTCTAAACGTGAGTTCTACCGTGCTAGTGAGTTATTTCTAGGACATATTGTGTGACATGGGCAAGTTAAACCAATAGATGATAAGGCCAAGGTTATCTCTGAATTTCTTGTGATTGTTAGTAAAAAAGCAACTGATGCGACATTTAGCTATGGCTGGATAGTATCGGAAATTTTGTTCCAGCTTTTTCACAATTATTGATCCCTTGATGAAAAGAACTATTGATCAAGAAAAACAAATTTCCTTGGACTGAAAAATTTCAGGAGGCTTTGATACGTTACAAGCCATACTTAAAAGCGCGCAAGTTCTTACAGCTCCAAATTTCAACCAATCATTTAAACTGTCTGTTGATGCAAATGATGTTGGGGTTGGAGCAGTATTGATTCAAGAGGACGAAAATGGTGTTGATCATCCAGTGTACTATTTTTCTAAGAAATTAAATAAGCACCAAAGAAATTATTCAACAGTCGAGAAGGATATTGGCATTACAACATTTTGAATTTTACATTAGTTCAGCTCCTTCTTCGATTACTGTGTTTAGTGATCACAACCGGCTTGCTTTCATTAGCAAGATGAAAAACAAATATCAAAGCTTAATAAGGTTGAGATTGTTGTTACATGAATATAAAATTGACATCAGGCACATTAAGGGAAATATAATTTAATAGCAGATGCACTTTTCCGTGTATAGAAATGTATTATTTTACGTATATTTTTGTATAATTCATAAGAGTTATTCTTATGTTATTTTTTAAAACCCCAAATATAATTATTCTGTGGTAAAAATAAAACTTTTATATAAATATTTTTTCTTTATGGGGCAAGTGTTATGTATATTTGATTTAATTTATATTTGATTAATTTAATTGTTTCTTTGTTAGTTTTAAATGCTATTGTAAAGTTGTCTAGTATAGATTTCAGAGTTTTTTATTTTTGACGTAAACAACTTTATAGAGACATTGTATCTAATGTTGACCTAGTTACTGACCTTGATTCAGAAACAGTACACGGTTCTTTTAAACAATAATTTTTAAAATTCTTTCCCAGGGTGAAAATCATAGGTTTTAATCACGGCCATACTGGGCGTACGTGATGTAAGGCATGTAACAAGCATCAATATTGTTCTAGAAGGGTGATCATGTGACCCTCATACGGGAATCTGTTTTGCGTCTTAAAAAATAGTGTAAAAGTTTCTATTGAGAATTTGGGAAGTCAGGCTTTAAATAACTGACACTTAAAGGTGTTTTTTGTGACCAGTTTGAGTTGAATTTTTTATTTTTCTTCAAATTATTTGGATTTCAAGAGATTATTTTTTTCCTCTATATACTTGTGCTCTAGATTAATTCTAGGACAAGGACAGTAATCGAAATTTACACAGAATTCAAACACTGGAATATTATTTTCTGTGAGTCAACAAAGAACTGTTGACACTTTAGTGCGACGCTGACCACAGCATACGCCATCGGCTTCCATTTTGGGTTTCATCAGGATTCGCACACAGTTTCATTAGGACTTTTATTATAAGACTTCTATTTTTTTTTAATTCTTAGATTATTCTTGGATTATGTTTGGATTTTATTCGTAAATCCGAAGTTCTTTTCTCATTTTTAACTTGTTTTTCTAAGGAAATAAATTATTTGTTAAATTTTACAAAGTATGTTGACTTCACTCTTTTTGTGTTGCATTTTGTAAGAGCCTAAACGTAACAACATAAATAATAGGTGCGCGGTATTATGCTAATACTAGTTTACCGCAGCATTTTTTCCGAATGTACCCACTAAAGTACTTTTTTACTGTACCGGTACGTCGGTAGCTTCCGGCAGTTAGGGATGTACGTAAATACCCGAGGAATCGATACATGTATTCAGTATCTGATTATGTATTTAAGAAGTAAACTTTCCCAGTCTGGAATTACTTTTACAATTGTAAATGTATCCGCCAAGAAATTAGAGTTAATTGAGGTTTGCAAAAATATTTTGGACAAAATGATGGACAATGAGGTGTCATATGAAGCTGATGTTTCGAACAGATACCAAACATGATAGAGACGGAGATACTAATTACTTTACCGCTGAATTCTTGTATGGAATGTTTTAAAATACAGACAAAGAAAGACTTATGGTTTCATGTCAAGATTCTAGAGATGTTTAAAATGACTCCATCTTTAGAGAAACTGTTTAAGTTGACACTTTCATTGGTGTATAACTGGTGACTAATGAAACCGGACGATTTGTGCCATGCACCATATACCCACTAGTTACCAATAGTAGACAGATATTTCACGAATGGAAATGACGGCAACAACATTTATTCATACGTATCTTCTCCGGAGCAAATGTAAGTAGCTGAACTTTCAATTTGTCTATTAATATGACTGAGAAATCAGATTTGTTTAGTAATTCTGAGTATAAAATGAGCAAACATTTGTAACATAAAAAAGACGTATCATATAGCGCAGCATGTATTTTGAATTTGACTCAAATTTGACAATGTTGTAGTTGAGACCTTTCATTACTGGGGCGCGTGCTGGAATTGTATGTATGTTTACAAATTTCATTCTTGCTAATGTTCAATTAGAAAAAAAAAGAAAAGACAATAGAATAATTGTTTAAAATGTCCTCATTAAAACTATCCAAATGATTTTTAAAAACTATTCATTGTTTCAGAAAGAGGTCGAATCTTTGTTTTTCAATAAAATATTCTAAAATTGTTACCTTTAAGTGCAATGTATTAATAATAGTTAGTAAACGACATCATACAAAAAATAGAGCTTTCTGTATAACATTTAATGGATTTAAGTACTGTTTATCTGTGAAATCGGCCCAGAAATTGTAAGGATGGTGAATAAAAAAGATCACTAAATAGTCCAAAAATGCATGTTCCATTAGAGTAGTAAGGAAAAATCCACTTGCCTTTGTTATATACAACATTTTAGACCAAATAATTCAAATACCAAATAGTAAATCACCATTTAAGCAATGCAGACAGCCAAGTGACACAAATATACAATATATGTCTAGGCCTAATCACAGTTACATACATTGGGATGTGTCAGAACATTATACAATATCTTTCCAAAAACGCCACGTCTAATTCATATTCACAAAAGTACAGAAAAGTGGATGTGCAATAAATACAAACCCACTTAAGTGCTTTGTTCAAGTCTGGCGAAAGGATTCGTTTGACGCAGTGTATGAAGACACGTATCGGCCTGATGGCCTTGTCATGTTCCTACTCTGAATCAACCTCGTTCTTTCTCCTCACTCTAAACAAGACGCATATATTGTTTTGTCTATTATTTATGATCCTGTACTCTCATGCTTGAGACGTGTCACGTATGGCAATATAATGGCCGAAATTCATGCTGTGAAACATATTCGGGCCAAATCCAACTTTCGGAAAAAATTTGGTTTGACTACAAATGTCATGATTTAGTTATTACCAGCGTATGTAAATGTGTTATGAATACTTATTCCTTTCTAAGGCTTCGAATCATCCTGCGATTTTCAGGAGTGCACTCGTTTTCTCGCTAATCTTTGTGTAATTTTACAAGTTCAAGCTATCTTCGCGTTTGTTGAGTTAATGTTTTCTGGTTCTCGCTAATAAATATCGTGCCTAGCTCTTGTCATCCTACTCAGAATTTTCTTATTATATCAATAGTGCAGGTAGTAAATTGTTAGCTTCAGTATCAATGTTTTCGACTTTTATCAATAGAGTCTGGAATGTTTCAATAGTATCGGATATAATGATAGTTATAATGATAATGCATACTTTTGAAAATTATTTCTCCAGCCTTTCATAGTTCACAGAAAATTTTCAACTCGACCTGGCTATTACGAGTTCTTGCTAGAAAAGTCCTTCTAGCTGGTTCTGACGTCAAACGATTTCTTCCCAGTAGTTTTTCTTAAGGCGGATCTGTTGAAACTGATAATTTAAGTTGAAACGGGTCTTTAGCGGTCATTTTCGAACCCACCTTCTGTCTATGAATCTGAAAGGTCCACTAAACATTCCGTGTACAACAATTTAGTGTCAAATATTCATCTCTGGGAATCTGTAGGCGGAGTGGTGCTATTGGGATGCATATTATGCCCACGAAATATTTGAAATATGAGAAAGATGTTGATCTGCTCTGCGTTGAAATAAGTATGAAAGTCATAATTCTATTAACATCATGTACCGGCAGGTGAATAGTAGTTATACATGTAGTAGAAGGAAGGTGAATCGTGGTTATGAATGTTATTAAATGAACCAGCTATTCTATTTACAGACACAGAAGAGAGACATAATGCATCGTTTCAAATAAGTTAAAAAGGGTATTGTTAGAACCAGTTGTGGACTTCTATAAACCATTTGGTTCAGTAATGCTCTCAGAGTACTGATTGTTACCTACTGATGTTTTGTAGTGAGAGTTGGAAAATTCAATAAAATAATCAGCAGGGATGGCGAACAGACCGTTTGCTGGAAGGTCCATTTATGAAAAATAAAACTTTCTAGGAAAATGAAAAATATAAGCGTAATCACACCAAACCGATTCCTCTAACCGACCGAGATTTTCACTAATTGGATTTGTTCATTTTGTTGCTTTATCTTTGTCATTAGTTTTGACATTTGTATGTATATTTTGTTTACCTTTCGGACACACATTTGTGGTCGCACCCTCCCTGCTGCTGCAGTTTGTGAGTAGTTAAATCATTAATGATGTGAAATAATAATGTGTGATTGTATACCAGCTATGGAATATCGCACAGCTAGATTAGCTAAAGAGCGACTAGAGGCAATTAAAAATATATTCCAGTCCCATGTTTCTGTTAAGCAACAATTACAAGCGCGTCAGGAGTCTCAGATGGGATTTGCAGAAGGCGCGGAATAATTATTTAAACCGGTTACGAAGGCTACCGAAGGAGTTGCAATGGCTACCAAAGGTCTTCTTCCCACGTTGGAGGAAACCGCTAAAGCAACTAGAAAAATAGCAGAAAGAACTAAATAAAAAACCAACAGATTTTAAGAGAACTTCTTGGTGAAATAGCTGCTATTCAACCACAATTGCAAGACGAAATACTTGAGAGTATTGACAAAGTCCATGAAGAGGTCAGTGATATAAGGGATCTTGTTACGACCAAACCAAAATCACCACCCAAATTTACCGACGAAGTCTCAAGAATCCTCGAAAGAATCCTGCACCGGATGCCGCAACAAGATATCCAGATCGTGATAAATTATTAGATCCAATCAACACCGATATTTCAGAAAAAATGGATCCCTTTTATATTCCGAAAATACCATGATATATTTAGAATCACTGGTGAATATAAGGATAAATTTTCAGAATTTGAGAAACAAGTTGAAGAAGGAAAAGGAGCGCCGTCACTCAGAGATATATTATCACACAAAGCACCGCCATTTAGATCTTGTACTGAGGAAGAGGCAGATTTGCAATTTGAAGCAATTAGATGAAACAGAGTATTGTGTTCAACAAGTAAGAAAGAAGCGGAAGAAATAACTGGAAGTGGTCTGAGCGATTGGGTCACTCGAGGAAGGGGTCTTGCTCTTTGTCCCAACAACGTCCTTGCAGATGTTGAATGACTAGAAATCCTCATTGGTGGAAGACAACCCGGTAATAATTGCCCAGAAATCATTAATGAAGCAGCTGCTATTTTTCAGAGATTATTTACAGGCGGTATCATAGATATTAATGTGTATCAGTCCCTCATTGATTCAATCGTTGATGATTATCACAGTAATTGAGGGTATGTAATTATATCAGTGACAATAAAATAAGATGATCGTACATAATGCTCAACGTGGACCGACTGCCGTCAGGGTGATAAATTCATGATCAACTACGTATAAAGTTACATACGGGGATAGACTCGGTAATGATGTTCAGGGTCTTTTTAGAAGGATATCCCCAAAAGCAATACCGATTGCAAAACGATTATCAGTGAAAGCTATTGATGTTGTTTGTGAAAAAGGTATTGGTGCTGTTTTTGATGTTGCTAGTAAAGCATTCTCAGCAATCAAAGATAGACTAGCACGATTATTACGACGAAAACCGCAATCAGTAAAATTACCCAGTAGCGAAGTTATGCCTTCAAATGTCAGTAAAATAAAAATCAAATAAAACACTATCAGAGTTGGCTGGTTTACCACTATCAGAAAAACAAATAAAAAATATAACTGCTAGTCTGATAGCAGGAAGTGGTCTTCGTGTCTGATGATAATAAATACAATAAAATGTTCAAACGTGTATCTGGTCCAGCATTTGACATGGATGCGCCAGTTCTCAAAGATGAGTATGTGCGTGCTTATCAATAATATTCTTATGACGCACGTGTACCTAATGCACGTGGAAGAATCGAATTACAGGTTATGGATTCAAATAGATGCTTCTTAACCGCTGAGATATTCATTGAGATCGAATGTAGATTTTTGAATGCAGATGATAGAGCGTACGGACTTCTAGATCGACCTGGTTTTGGAAACAATGGTGTTATGGCATTATTTAAGAGCGCCATGTACATGATTGACGAAAACAATATTGAATCGTGTCTCAAAAATGTTGATGTTGTAACGACGATACTTGGCCTTGCAAAATACAGCGATGATTACTCAAAATCAGCTGGTCCGTCAATAATGTTTGCAAAGGATACCACTGATCAGCCCGAGAGCTGAAACGTGAGACTGAATGCAGATGGGGACGCAGTTGTATCAATGAATGCCGATTTCAACTTAGGATTTGTCGCACGCAGATCAATGTTAAATGGAGAAGAAACTTTTCATGTGTGATTCCACTTTCACATATATATGGATTCTGTAGAAATATTAGAAAAGTTATATTTGGCACTAAACCCACCTTGGTACTTGTCAGAAAAGCCACCGAGATGAAGCAATCTGGCGACCCAACGCAGTTGATACTATTAAAGTAATACTAACAAAACTTTCGCTGTGGATGCCAGTAATGCCTCCATCGATCCACAAAGAACAACGGTTACTTTCTTTTATGAGTCAGGGTAGTAAATCATTGACCACAGTCAGCATTCAAAGTAATGTGCTGAGTTATTCACATGGCAGATAGCATTACAGCAGGGAGCGTCAGCACCACGACATATATTCATCGCATTTTAGGAAAATGCCAGAGTAGATTCGCAGGAACGAAATCCAATGGTATTGGACACACTTGGAGTTTCTGAAGTTGCTTTGAGGATAAACGGACATCAAGAACGTTCTGATGAAGTTTTCCTAAATTTTGATCAAAATCATGTTGCACGTGCTTATTATCGGTTGATGACATTCATGGGGCGTGTTCAGAATGTGGATTCTGGTTTACAGATATCTCAGCTGGATTTCACAACGCTGTATCCAATCTATTACTTTTCATTGGAACATTTAGATTTATTCAGGCAATCAATCGTTGATATACACTTCCGAGCTTGTGTAGCTCGCCTACCCGCTGGTGGTTACAGAGCAATCGCTGTCATACTTTCAGATAAAACAAGGTGATTGTGGACGAAAGAAAGTCATTTATGACACAGTAGAAAATATGTAATTAAATGGCTTATGATATTATAATGTCATTTCATCATGTTAGTGTCAGTCTGACTCCTGGTCAGATTAAAAACCTACAATCAGTTTCAAAAAGGAATTGTGGAACAAAAATATATCTTAAAAAAGAACAAATCGAAGGCGGTTCAAATAAACTGTCATTGTCAGAACGTCAATTCAGCTACTTCAATAAAGCTAAAGAATCGAAAACCGGTGTTAGACTTAATCTTTCTGCGGGTGCCATTAAAGACGCAGTCAAGACTGGTGGTATATTTGCACCTCTTGCAGCTATATCAGCTTTAATAACCGCTGAAGCCCCAGCTGTTGCAAATGTAGCTGTACTTGGTGCTGTTGGAACTGCTGCTGGAATGGCATTAAAGAAAACAACAGGACAAGGTAAAATGACTTCTTAAAAAAGGAAAAGGTTCTAAGACTACCAGGAACCCCGCATTCCTGGTACGGAGAAGGTCTGAGACTTCCATGAACATTTCGCAAAACGTAAAACATCTTCTTCCTATGTCCAATTTTGATTTACTTGATGTTGAGTTTTATTTTAAGCGTGACCAATTACTAAACAACCAAACAATGTTGAAACAGGTATCATTAAGCTCGACAAAAGTTCCCGCCCTGGTACTCATAGGGTTGCATACGCGATTGATCCACGTGGAATTGTTTATTTCGATTCGTTTGGGCTAACACCACCAAACGAATTTTTAAAATATGCAGGCAGCGCTAAAATTACTGTACAAAGTACTCTCGTTTGGTATTGAACATTGCCAACACAAACAATAACCGATCCGCCTTATGTGGCCGTGAAGTAATTGCTATACTCGACTCTGTGTCATCATCAACAATATCTCCTCATAAAGTCGTGCACGAATATACAAGTAGACATTAAAAGCATCCACCGTCGTTTAAATCAGATCTTAAAGTATAATGGATGATATTTACGGAAGATCTTCTGCACAAAAACAAAAACTAACGAAATAACCCATGAAAATGTAAATAAACAGATTAGTAATGAAATATCTGAATTATTAAATCTTACAAATGTAGATCCAAACGAAGTGGTTGTATTTCAAAATAAGCAAGGAAAATTAAAAACGAGTACTCTTTCATTGCAAGACAGTATCTTCAGAATTAAAGGAGTAACTGAAAATATCATAGCTGTGTTTGATAGTAATTGAAAAATTAAACCTGGTGTTATTATGTCAGCAATATCAAATAGTATTTATAATCGAGTACAAAAATACGGTGATACAATGACTGGTAATCTCAATATGTCAAATAATAAAATTACTGATCTTGGAGAACCAGAATCAAATAACGACGCAACAACAAAAAATACGTCTATGACAGAAACCTCCCAATGATGAATTCGTTAGTTTCATTTAATGATGCAATAACCACATTTAAATCATGTTATTCTAATATGCACAATTGTTTTTAAATTTTCGTAGAAACATAAATAGATTCATTAATGATTTTTTTGGAAGCCCATCAGTCATCGAAATTAAGCTCTCTGACATAAAATATTAACGACAGTGCAGTATATACAGTAACATCTGGACACGCATTATGGTCATCACTCAATAAATCTCAGTACTTGGCGTTACAACATTTACAATAGCCACGATAATACCATGGCGTTATCCACTAACTGGTTTCTCTGGGTCTATGTTATTGATGTTGGAGCAAAACGACGAGGAAACATTTTTAGTGGAACGCGAAGAAAGAAAATCGGATTGATTTACTATTGTTGTCTTTAATTAGTAGCTAAACTACCACCTCCTTAAAATAAAATGTGCATTCCGATCAACGTTCAACGTTTTAGATATAATCAAGTATGTGAGTGGCAAACCAAACTAAAAAATACCGTTGACGAGTATACAGTAAAAGTAAAATAATATCGCAGACGTGTATTTGTTGTTGACATACTTATGTATTCGACGTCTGCTGTTATCGCTGGAACCGGCGTATTAGTATCAACAATAACAATGACATCACCAGCAGTTATAACAATTTGCCTTTCAGCTGCAACAACATTTGCTGGTATTCTAAATATCATCGCAAAAAATATCTACGTGTAGCGAAAATAAACTACATGAATATATAATAAAGTTACATAGAGCGACTCTAGCATGCTCAAAATTATCTTGGTCGATATCATCAGGTGGAATAATATCAGATAGTGAATTTACAGAAATGATTAAGATTTACCGCGAAGGTACAAATATGTCAGAATCTACGTCCGATTTAGAAAATAATAATAACAATAACGATAATAATAATAATAATAATAATAATAATAATAATGATAGTAATAATAATGTCAACACCAAACGAATTATTACAACAGATTGTTGTTAAAAACAACACCGTTGAAAACCATGATGATATCAGCAAGTTCGACTAATCCTGAGATTAGCGTCTACTTTCCAACTGCAATTCCAGCGAAATAAATAGCACTAGCACAATTACGAATATACCATAGTTGGCCAAATATTAGATCATAATCATTTGGTGGATTAGTATCAAATAATTCACTGGTATTTGCAAATAAACATAAATCAGATGGAACTCCCGATTAGCAAGTTATTGATATTCGCACAGGCAATTATCAGATTAAACAAATCAACGATGAATTCCAACGCAGAGATAGCACCTGTTTATCAAGGACCACCAGAACAAAAGTTAGATCATTTTCCACTAACGAAATATTTTATAAATATTCCATAATATCGAAATAGATATCCATGACGTGACACGGATAAATATATTCAACGTTCTAATGGTAGATTTCCTAAAACACCAATATCAATAACCAATTATCATCGCAAAACTTCCTATGATATTGTTTGCGAAGACGCTTCCAGACCATTGCCTGAAGAAATTAAAACTGAACAGATAAGTATGTCCACAACATTAGTACAGTTATTTAAAAATATATTTTGGAGTATCCTAATAACAATCTAAAAAACAAATCATTGAAACAATACAATATTTAAGTCAAATGTTATCAGACCTTGAGTATGCTAATCGAACTATTGTTGAGGTAATAAATGCTAGTACTTATGATATAGGTAATGTACACAAAAAACAAAAAACATTACGCGACTATTTGCTATTCATTATAAAATAGCTGAAGTAGATTTATTAAACCTTATACTACCAGGATTTAATACCGACGAATTAAAAAAAAATCACTCAACAACGTCATCAATGAATATTTGCCAAAATTCATCGAGTCATGGAGAAAAATAGCAGCACCAGCAGCTATTCTCAAGTATAACAATGATCCATACGATGGAGGTCATCATATTTCACCAGGTATTGTTAATATAGCATTAATAAAATCTATCTACCCGAAACTTTTTGGTGTAATAGGAAACACTCTATTTTTTGGGCCGTATATACATTTAACTTTAACTAAAAGGTTAGCATGATATCACATAATCACATACAATGATGCTTATAACAATACACAACCTGCGATGCATATTTTTAATGATATTAAAGCACGTTTACCCATGATTTTTTCGGGCCTAACGTATCCATATTAAACTTAAATGCTCCATTTAACAAAGATGTGGGAATACATCGAGCCTCACCATTAGCTGTACAGGCAAATGTGAAATACACCTAGCTACACCACTAGCTGTGCACAACAATGCAAAACACACCTAACTAAAACACACCTAGCTACACCATTAGTTGTACAGACAACTGTAAAACTTAGACTAAGGTGGCACTACATTGTAAATTTTTGTTTATTGCTATAGTCAGTGATGGACTGATTCATATGGAAAACAGACGTACTGATTCATTTCATTTATTGAACATGATAATTGATGACACGTCTAGAGTGTATTTAAATTTCAAAGTTTCTTATTGAACTGATGTGGTTGAGAATGATTATGGACTACTGTATTGTTGTAATCTGTGATGGTTTATCGGTATAGTGATCCAGTTGGAGAAAAGCAGCATCTGCTTGCAATATCAGTTTTATACTGATTTATCCATAGCAAACTAGATACGCTGAACAATGGGACACTTTGATGCTTGTTCTGGGCTAGTGGCTTATTAATTATATTTGAAGTTGATGACGTCTTCAAGAATAAATGAACTAAAGAAATAGTAATCTTTAGTGTCAATGCCTTTAAAATATTATGATTATTGAAATAAATCATCAACAAATAAAATTAAGGTTTCAGATTAATCAATTAATTATTATACACATTTTGAATGCACAATCAAGGAATTATTATATCTATTAAGAATGCAAAATCAAGTAATAATTATGTCCATCTAGAATCTACAATCAAGTAATATTTATGCATATGTATTATGCACAATATATAATTAATATATATATTTAGAATGCACTATCAAGCATTTATGATACCTATCAATTTAGATTGCACAATCAATTCCATATGCAATGACATGTAAAAGTTGCTGAAAAGTAGTGCTTAAAATGTATTGTACTTTTCTTCATAATTTGTCAAGCAGAAAAATATTATATAAAATCCTTGACACCCTAATTAATACAATCTTGTTGTATAACTCGGAAAATATATAAGGCTGAACAATTGAGGAAATCTGCATCAGCATTATGTTTCTGAATTAATTATATGACATGACCAAGAATGAACCATCTGACTAAATTCTTACAAAATTTAATAAATTTATGAGTGCCAAAAAACATCACTTGCAAAATCAAGCATAAATAGTGGCATTATTATAATAAATGTACATCCCGACAGAAAAATAATGAAAGATACCTTGATATGCAACTACATTTTAGAGGGAAAGAACAAAATTGTAGGAATCTCTTGTGTGAAAACGGGTTTGAAATATTCGACACTGATGCTACTACTATTATGCTTAAAATAAACAGAGACAAAATAGTCGAATCAGACTATAACAAATAATGTTGTGGACTTGATCATGCAATGAGACACTACATAATAATGATAAATAAACTATTACACAAAAATTAAACATCACTATAAAATGCCACTAGTTTTATTCACTTTAAATCAACATGGAAAATACAGCATACTATATGTAATCTACTGGCAGATGTGCGCGAAAGCTTGTACAGTCGAACATGTAATTTTGTAAGCTAACATGGTCTGACATATTGACCTGGTGGTCTGTGGGTAAACAAACATTGACTGTCATCTTGACTTGGCGGTCTTGGGTAAGCAAACATGGACTGACATATTGACCTGGCGGTCTTTGGTTAATCTAGCACAGAGTGGCACCCTGGCAAATTTGTGTGTAGGCTGGTAGACTTTGATGTAATGTATTCGCCGATCTGTAGGTAAGATGGTAACAGATCGGCCTTTATTGCTATGATAAGACAATGCTGTACTCTGTTAATGTATTGGTTCTTTTGAATATTGTTTAGTGTGCTGTACGAGCAGAATGCTGTATATCAAAAGTAATTTTCTCCATGTATTGACTGTTTCAAATAGGACTTGCAATGTTTTCCTTTAGGAGTTACGGTAAAGCATTTGCATTTGCAGTTTTCATATAAGTATGTTTCCTTTGTAATTTTCCCTTTCTAACGATTCTTGGAGATCGCATTGGGTGTACATCAACATCTGACACACTCGATTATTCAGTTCTGACATGTTTTAATTAAAATGTGTCAATAAGTGTCAGTTGCCCGTTTCAGTGGATGTAGGTTTCCATGGTTCACACAGGAATTGTGGAGGGACTGCACTTAACTTAAGAAACCTATTGATTTTTGGATCAGAAACCAAAAGGTCAAAGATAGTCCAACTGAAATAAAAGAAAGAAATGATTTCTGCACAATAACTGACGTTCTGCACCATGTTTAGTTACCAAACGTTGCAAATTGCTTTCACCTGGGGTAAGAAAGATTTCTGAGTCAAACTTTCAAGGTCACTAAGACTGAAAGAAGACATTTTTTAACACACAGTAGTCGAAGTTGTCCGCAATCTACATTTAACAAACCTCACGTGCTCCTTTGGCATCTGTAAGTTGGAATACAATTCTACTTGTGTCCAGCCTATTGTCTTCTTTTAACAATAGCGATATATGATAAGCCACTGGAAAACTAGAAACAGATACATAATTCTGGAGTAAACAAGTATGTTGTGTAGATTTTCCGTTTAAGCACAACTGGCTAGGAAGGTAAAGGTGGTATGAAAAATTTCATTTGTTGAAATAAAGCAGTAAATGAACTGGCAAACATTCACTACTGACCTAGTCTTAGTTATTTGAGATCTTGGACATATTGACAAACTATTAAAGCAAAGGGACTTTAAGACATTTCTTTTAGAATTGCATGGATATTTCCATGACCTGATGTTAATAAATATTAGTTAATTTACTGGCTACAATTCATTTGAGCCTAGTTGATGATTTAATCACAACTGGAATACATGAAATAACAATGATGATATCAGTAAATTGGCAGTCTTGTGTGTAGCGAGACAGAATCATTCAGGTTGCTTTGCATTGAAACATGTATTGTCTAGACGACATTTATGATACACAGTCTCCCTTAATTAAACTCATTAAATCAATAAATCAACTTCAAAATAATGATTGCATGTATGTGCTGGAGTTAAAACAAATGTAAAAACATTTAGATTAGAATAAATTTTTGCAAATATTCAAATTATAATACCTTTTATTGAATATTCAGAGAAAAATAGTGTTCGAATATTTGTGTTTACCCATAAAGTGTGGCAGCATTTTATATGAAAATATAAGCACAAGAAATGTAAACTGTGCATCGTAGATTTAAAACGGGACAAATACAAAAATGGTTAATCACTAGAGATTCCAGTACTAACTTGCAAAGGAAAGATAATGACAAAATTCAAAATAATCACCACGTTCTTCATAACATTATCATTTATATTCATTATACTTTTGTAAAGATAATATGTAATATTGGAAGTGATGACGAATATGCTATATAATAGTCAAAGTGAACATAGCCTGTAGAAATCAGAGCTCTGAAAAATGTATTAACTGTAGTCAGATAATTTTGCTGTCAAACGCTGTTGTACTGAATCCGCAATCGTTACCACTTCCCACCCCTTGATCATTTTACCTCAAAATTTAATCCAATATATTTACACGTTAATTCTTCACTTGAATTTTGTTTAGATCATTACATTGGTATGGAATTACCAATACATTTTAAATCTAACTCTATCATCTTTTTGTTCTCAATATCAAGTACACGTGTTAAATTGATACCAATAAGATGTTTGTGGGTCAGCTGATATGACTTTGGAACAGAACCTTTAAATTTTGTTTTTTGGTGCAGAGTTCACAGTTACAGTACAGCTTGCTACTGTCTGGTTTTGCTGTGCATTAGTGCAAAGTCATGTAAGTTATCAGCATATGTTCATATTCGTGAAGGGATTATTTCACTCTAAGTCCATATGACCATCCATTGATGAGTAATAATATTTTAAAAACGTCAGTACTATTGATGTCAGACCGATACAATTTTCGTTTATAACCAACTAGACGTCACAAGCACCCATTTGCTGAACACTGTGTATCAATATGGCAATCCACTCAAAAGGACTAGCAGTGAAAAGATTTTGCAGATGGCTGTATTGAATATCCAAGATACATTATTTACATATAGGACTAACTAGAACGTGTATTGAATATGTTTCTAATATTTCTTAAACATCCTCTAAGTAATATTGTAGGTCGATTACTTGGTTTACAGAAATCATACACAAGAAAGGTCATTGCACAAGTTCTTCTGGTGTTTACAGTCATGTTTTCTAGGTTAATATTTTTCTTCATTTAAAATGTGACTAAAGCATGAATGACTTAATTCTGTTGTGGACCATGCAAAACCTACTATCAATCAAATGTCTTAAATTAATAAATGTTGACAGATATTGTAATTGTTTAATGGACTCGATGCCTAAAACTTAGCATGCATCTTGTTTATTTGCCTACCAATAGGAAAGCAGTTGGAAAATAATTTTCTTTATTTTATTTTGCGCTTGTTGTTTTTCTTTCTCTTTCTACACGACTTTAATTTGGTACGTATGTTTGTATGTATGTATGCATGCATGCATGGATGGATGGATGGATGTATGTAAAATATGTATGTATGTATGTATGTATGTATGTATGTATGTATGTATGTGTATGTATGTATGAACCATTTCCATTACAAATGACATCATAAACTTTGATTTGGTGTTCCTAAAACCTATGTTGTGTAATGGGGCTGATTCAAATATATTCATGAAACTGACAACTCAAAATGGAAAACTGACATTTTTATATTAAATATGACACAAAATAATTGATAAACGAAGTTGATATTGTTTGTCTTTATTAAACCTCTGTGTGCATATTATCAATAATGCAAATACACAAATCAACTGTTGCTGAACAAATACCGTTTAATAGCCTTACATTCAACACCTCAAACATATTTCATAAAAATTCTTTTCTCACACTAGTAGGTGAAGACATGTTTCATTATGATCATTCATCTATCCCATGATTTGTCGTACATATCCCCCCTCCTAGTGACACAATATAGATCACAATGATGTGTCTCTTTTCTTCGGCTGCATATTATTAAGTTCGTAAGACATTAAAAAATTTAATTTTAATTGAATGTTTTGAACATTTGACCAATGAACAACCTTCCTCCAGCCCTCTCTTTGTTACATATTCCATGTCCTTATCCTAATAATCAACGTACAAAGTAAAAGTTGGTAAAAATATAATAGAAAATGAAGGCAAAATGTTAATGTTGTTACAAATATTAAGCCTTTCCCAATGACCCCAAAGGAGTGGCCCTTTTATGCCACTCACTGATGGTCATAATGTGGACACCCCATGTACCAATTTGGGTGTAGTTTTGGTTAGAGACAGTGGGATAAATAAATGATCTTCAATACTTTTCAAAACAATTGCAAAAAGAAGAGAACGTGAAAGAATGTACAAAGTGTACTAGAGAAATTCTCACTGTTATGGAAAATACTGATTCCCTCCCAGAGACCCGTAGGAAAAGTCCTAAAGTTATACTCATGTTGATAAAGGTCTCCACATGGGTAACCTATGTTAAAAGTTTTCTGACAGTATAGAAAGATATGTGGTTCTAGATGAATTGATGCACAAATGGTATGATAATATATTTACTAAAAATCATGGGGATAAAGAAATAAATGTTGCATCAAAGAACAATTGGCATTGTGAATAGAGTCCTAACAAACAAACTGATTTCTATTAAATACATACAAATTTTGAAAGATACCTGATCCAATATAATGAATCCGTTCTTGACCAACAAAATGTGGTTCCAAGGCTAATTATAGCAATGCAGGAATACGTTTTTCTCAACTCCTTCATGCCATTCTGTGTCAATTTGCAAACTCACTGATTCTATATTTTTGTTGCTGCTGTTATTTGCAAGGTAAGATAATTTCTTGTTTCTTTTAATAATACAAAAAAGGTTTATTATACATTTATATCTGGAAATTCGCATAAACTATCAATAATGAAACTGCCTAATGACACATATATTGTTATTACCTTTCCACTACATACATGTATGATTAATCAAAGACTGTCTCTAACGTACATGCATACACACATACACTGATATACATGAATACATATCACAGCCAGACAGGACTTGCTCATGGTAAGATCAATATATGTTTGAGTGGATAATAATAGTTAAAAGATATTAAGTGACTCCTTGAAATGCGTTTTTTTAAAAATAACATTTTATCCTAGCCCATGCATCTAGGTTGTTTATGTTTTATTTATGACATCCAATTCTCCTGGGACTTTACCAAAAATTAGCGCAATGCTAACCGGAAGTAGCACCACCGAAAGTTTCCAAGTCAGGGCATTTGATTTTATGCAGTTTCTAGAATTATTCAAAACTTGTATGTGTTCTAATTGATGCAGATCCCTGAAAACAGAAGAATGATGACAAGCTGTGTTCTTAGCGCACCCATTGTAATTACTGCATGGGTCCAGAAAGTCTACATCACTGTATCACAAAAAGGCTAAGTTCTTTCTTTACACAAAACTTATATTTAAATGCTCATTACAATCTGTAGTTATTGAGGTATGAGAATGAAAACTGGAAGACTGTTCATTCCTCAGCATGAAACCCTTGAAAAAAAAGTATTCATCTCCCCAGACTTGGTGTGCGTGTTTGTGTGTGTGTGTGTGTGTGTGTGTGTGTGTATATTTATTAAAGTAAAGCCCTATTATAAGTCGACTCCATGTTGATGCATATTGAAAACATTTTCAAATTTTTCACAGTGGAAAATGTGTTACAGTAATATTCCTGTCTAACAAGTTAATCTAACATTATTAAAATGTGTGTACTTCTTTTCAAAGCTTAGTTTACATGCTTAAGAAGACAAATGTTGCCTTGTAAATTGGCAAACCAATATAATCTTACCATGATTCATTTGGAGCACAAAGGTTTTGCAATGAAAATGTCATGTTATAATGAGAAAGTGGTATTGTGTGTCACTGGATATTAGAACTGCATCATCCATAATGTCCAAGTCATTTAATAAAAAGTTAAGAAAATGGAGGAAATAAAGGTAAACATGTGGCATTGATTTCTCAGCAACAATATCTAGCACCTTTGCCTGATCATAATGACCAATGAATACGCGAGAGCTGCTTTGTCTAATAAGATAATACTGACTTCTAATTGGCTTAGTCAGTTACTACACTTGGGAATAAATACATTTCTTTTAATCAGCCTGGTTTATTTTATCTCCGTTTTTTCTGGAGACCTATTTGATATAAAAAGTAGTCAGTGCTGATACACTCATTGTTCTGAATAATGAATATATACAACTTTATACAAATTATCAGCTTTAAAGTAGATAGACTTGAAATCTCATGAAACAAAATAATTCTGCATAGAGGCCAAAACTGTTACATCTCAATTTTTATCACAGATTCAATTTCTCACAATCATCATTGTATACTGGATATGATTCTTAGGACTGCAAACAGTCATAATTAGACTTTTTCACTGCAAATGCTTTGTGTTTACAACATGTGTGATATTCAGCTTTTAGCAAGTGCTACACCTAAATCGGAGCTCTTACTTTTTAAGTTTCTGTTCCTCCCTGTTCCATCTCCCACTCTCTCTCTCTCTCTCATGGACTCACATACGCATATATAAACACAATTTCAGTTCATTAGTTATAAATTTTACTCAGAGAGGGGTATTGATCTTCATTACTCATTACTGGAATATCCAAGTAAACCATGTTATATATATATATATGGGTTACACTAAATAAATTAGTGTTTCTTTCAAGTAGCATTGAAACAGGTGACTAGAAATTAAAATATTTCAAAAGTCATATGACAAGGTTATTTGAACGAATAAGCCAATATGAAATATGAGAAGTACTTAAACATTTAAGTTTGATGCAATGTCATACATAAATAGTGCCATCATGGTACTTTTACTGCCTGGGGTGTATCACACTATTAAGAACATTTATGTCCAGTATTTTGGGCTGTGAATACCTCTGCAGTCTCCCACTTCCTTCATGTCATATCCAGTATTTTGGGCTGTGAATACCTCTGCAGTCCCCCACTTCCTTCATGCCATGTACTGAATGAGCTTTATTGGCCAGATACTCCTTTTAAAGTGAAATCGTTGATTTTCACAAACGTCTGTCTGACAACTTTCCATTTTTTGGTAGTTGCCATTATATTTAAAGTGCACATGGATCACGTGAAATGGAGGTCACTTCACATTAAAAGCGCCAATATTTGACAAATTATTTGCAGCTGAACAGGGCATTTTATATAATTTCATACTGACATATCTGAACTGAACTTACAAAGATACCAATATTGATTGCAAGCAAAATTGAATATATGCAACCATTAATCAATAATGCACAGCAATATCATTTCAATAGTCTGATTGCAATGTACTATGAACATATTCATGTTATACTACCATATTGTTTTGTGAAATCATGGATAACACTACAAATCCCCCTCATTATCTGATTTGAGGTTTCAATCTATTTACATGTAGATATAAAATTTTCATCATATCTGTACAAATAAACACCATGCCTATCAATGATACTTGCATACAATTTTAAGTCAGTTTTTACTATCATCAAAATCCATTTAGTCTAATGAAAAAGTCAAACTTTAGACATAAAATAATATTTTTCAGGAGAGGTCCTTGATGCCTGAAACAACAGTTCTAAGTGCAGTGTATTCCAAACTGTGCAGCACAGTGCTGTTTGTCATGGGCTGCAAGATTGCTTGTGGACATATACTCATGGTTAAATGTGCCAAGGATAATCCAGAATTCCCCCGACTTCACAATCCTGAAAAAGACAATGCATGACAGGTTACTGAGAATGGTATTTTGGTATGTGCTTTTGAATAATGTAGAAAACTCTTTAATAGTTCAGGCTTCATGTCTCAGATTATTTAGTAATTTGTGTTGCTGAACACCATGGGACAATACTTTGGAGTCACCATCTCTTTTGATTTTGTGGTTCCTGCAACACACAAATGTACAAGCCTAAAAACAATTATCCATAAGTGAAAACAAGGAGACTCCGTCTACAATTCACAAATTTCAGTACCAATACATTCAACATATAGATGTGCACAACAACAGTCATAATCTTCACGAAAATTATCATTCTTCTGACGATTTACCCAAGGTTCCATATAAACCTATGAGGTCAAAAGATAAAAAATAAAAGAAAGAGTTATGATATTTTTACTTTGTTTCTGATACTTCATGACAGTATGCTCAGTTGAACATATGAGTGAGGGATATTATGTACAGCATAAGAGCACTGACTGCATCCTATATGTATTGCTCAATTCCATCATGTGAAAATAGGATATCCAATCCATTACACTGATATTCCCTCCATCGTCTTTCATTAATTGTTGTCTCTTGCATCATCATATTGCACGTTTACAATAAGAATTGAATGGGCATAATAACATGATATGGTATTCTGCCTTAGAATCTTTATGTTGTGGCAAGAGAGCTATTGCACTAATTTGGATAAATGAACCTGACTCTTCAGCATGCTACTTATTTTCTAACTAATCTAATAATGCATACAATGTAATGGTTTGGCCCAAAATACTAAACTTATTATGCTCAGAAACCAAGCTTCATTGTAAATGTTTGCTTACAAATTCACTCCCATAAAAAAATGTCCTGGTAATACCAGAAAACTCTACATTCCAAAATTAAAATCTAGATATTGTCACTACTCCCACTAATATTGATCTTTGCCATTCCAGAATCCTCTTGCAAATTCCTGTCCTTTTTTCAGATTAAATTCAATGAAATATGAGCCTCCAGTCACAGCCATACATCCCTTCATACAAATGGTTTGAAATGTATAAAATGGTTGGAGCTGCCATATAGAAGCCCATTGGCACCATCCTGAGTCATTTACCTTATCAAGCCTCAATATGTACCAAAGAAATTACATACTCAAGTATTTAAACTACAATAAGATCCCTATGAAAAATAATCTTTTATGATTCCCTTTCCATGTTGAAAGCCTTGCAAAACCTAAACTGAGACTCTTAATATCAAATATTTTACAAAAACGTGATTTTTGCTCATACACTTTAGAAAGAGTATTATGTACTTTTTACTAACCCGACCAAAATTGGTATGAAGGATAATAAAGGGCAGACAAATCAAAATGGTATAGTGTTGATAGCATATGAGACACATATACATGCCTCATGCATACTTAGTATAAAGTGAAACACATTCTTGTCAAACACATGTCTCATTGCGTGGAACTTTATTCATTTTACCAGATTACGTTCCTCTTGCAACAGACACTGGCAGGATATGCACTGAGGTCTACTCTACTGGGTTAGTATGCATATGTTGTTTCCTTTAGGATGTATTGAAAGTGGAAGTACATCATGTATTTTGAAGTATATTCTAACAAAGACTACTTGAATGTTTCAAGAAATTGTAAAAATGATATGTGGAACTTAACTCCTTGACTGAAATTACTAGTAATATTTCCTTTAAAAACATATTAGATTAGGAATTAAAGGAAATGATCTACACATTGGGTATATAAATATACAAGGTATGAATAATAAGTTAGACCAATCAAATTGGTACCATCTATGGCTAATAATGTCCATATTCTGGGTTTAACAGAAACAACAAAGTTAAATGACAATGATACAAATGACTCAATGTTTATTGATGGTTATGGCATACCAATCAGATGTGATAGAGGTTCAGGGGTGGAGGTGTTGTTGTTTATGACAGTAATGGTTTATCAGTTGAAAGGAGAAATGATCTAGATTCAGATGAAACTGAAGCAATATGGATCCAGGCAAAATCAATCATCTACAAAACCATTACTAATGGGCTTTGTCTTTAGGTCCCCTTCAGTGAAAGCTGAATGGATTGAGCATTATGAAAGCAACTGGATAAAGTTATTGATGACCAAACTGAGGTGACTTTAACAAGAGTACTTTTCAATAACCAGATTAACACAAATTAGTTGAATTTCACAGAAACGTTTGTTCTAACCCAATTAGTGGACATACTAACATGAGAAACTGACCACTCAAAACCTCTTGATCATATTTATACAAATATGGAAGAAAATGTGACAAAAATACATATTCCAAGGATCACTTCCCTATTTTCCTTATAAGGAAATCTGGCTTAAAAGCAGCTGTAAAATCCAACTCATAAAACCATAAAATATAGGTCATAGGTCAATTAAGCATTATGTTTCTTCAAGCATAGCATCTATATTTGATGATGTGGATGATGCTCTTGATATATGGACTAAATCTTTTATATGGGTGATTGAAATATGGACCCAATATTTTATGCAGGTGGTCGATATATGGACCCAACGTTTTATGCAGGTGGTTGATAAACATATACCTTTGCAAACAAGAGCAAAACTGGACTTCCATCCCGATTGGTTGACTCCAGGCATTCAAATGCCATAAAAACTGTGATTATTTCAAATCGGTTGGTCATCAAGCACATTACAAAACATGGAGAAACCAAGGAACCAAAATGATTAATCAGGCAGGGAAGAATTACTTGGCGTGTGATGTGGAATACGTTTTTACAGACTAGGTGCAGGTAATCGTTCCACAGGGTCATCCAAAATCCAGCAACTTAGCCAGGAAGGCCAAATTATTGACGAGAATCTTGAAATAGCAAATACATTCAACAAATTTACTGTCAGCATAGCCACCAAAATTAAGGAACTATTTGTCAACTCTAATCATAATGAACTAAGAATCAGAAAAAACTCTGACACAAAATTTGTTATTTCTGTAAGACCAAATGAAAACGTATTGAAAGTTTTGCCGACTATTTAAGCAAGGAAATCAACAGGTGTAGATAATATTGGACCACATAACATGTGGTCTGCTGCAGATATAATATCTGACAGCATAGCTTACATATGTAATCTAAGCATATCAACCTTAGTGTTTCCCAGACAAGGAAATTGGAAAACATTACCCCCATTCGCAAGTCTGCTGGCAGGAAAGACGTGTCCTTATCAATCTGATGTGATGTGATGTGATTTGAATTTTTAACGTAGCTTTAACAATTTTTCAGTCATATCGCTACGATGTCTGCAATGTGGCAGTTTATAGTGAAGTCTAGCACTGGGGCATCATGCCGCAGACATGTGGCATGATGTTCCACCCAGTCACATTATTCTGACACTGGGCCGACCAGTGCTAACACTAACCTCTTAATGCTGAGCTCCAAGCGAGGCAGCTGTTAGTACCGTTTTTGTAAGTCTTTGGTATGACTCGGCCGGGGATCGAACCCACGACCTCCCGCATCCGAGGCGGACGCTCTAACCACTAGGCCACCGGAGCGGTCCTTATCAATCTTACCAAGCTTGTCAAAAAACAACTTGAAAAACATGTTCATAACAATCTTTTACTATACCCATTAAATTCATAAAAAAGACAGGGTTCAGAGAAAACAGCCTTAGTTTCCATGATAGATAGATTACTGTCTTAGATCAAGGAAAATTTGTTAGATCCATACAAGTGTATCTTAGAATCTTTTGACTTTGGTGATCATGTTATTTGTATCAACAACCTGAGCATTTACAAAATGACATTTCAACGATTGATTGGTTTTCATCATATCTATCAAATCTAACAATGAGAAAACTGTGTCAGAATAAAGAAAACCAATTACGTGTGGGGTAACACAGGGATCAATCCCAGGCCTATTCCTCTTTCTCATTTTCATAAATGATCTGCCACTAAAAATAGGCAACTTTATTTCATCAACCGAATTATATGTTGATGATGTCACACTATCAGATTTCAAACAGCTACAATCAGCCTAGAGGTCTCTTTTCAGACAGTATTACTTAGGATAGATTCCTGTTGTATGGAAAATGCCATAAAGTAAACAGACAAAACTAAAGGATTAATGATTACTACAAACCAAAAAACAGCAAAACTGGAAAATACCAATTTGAATCTGAAGTTGAATGAAATCTGCCTACAAACGGTAACCCATGGCAATACCCTTGGGGTCGAGTCGTATGTCATGAAGTCAATTTATGTCTGTGGTTCTTTAGTAAGATAAGGCTATTTATATCAACTAAACATATATTAATATATTACAAATGCAATATACAACCATACCTCGACTATTGTAATGTTATGTAGGGAAGCACTTATGACAAGAATATTTACAAGGAAAGATCTTGCACGTTCACCTTAGATAATGCCCAAATGCAATGTATGATATTAAAATGTTAACAGTTAGTGAATGAATATTCTTGAGAAAGGATACAAAGTATCAAACAAGACGGCCCCATTATATCTCTATGAACTATTTGATGCTAGAAAACAAGGTAACACCCCCAAGTTAAGATCAATTTCATCTAACCACCTTTCCATCCCAAAACAGAATAAAGAACTCTTTACGAAACACTTCCAATATTCAGGATCACTAATCTGAATCAAAACACCAAAGGAAATTAGAGAATGCACAAACATAAATGCATTTAATTATAATCTAATTCAGTGGATGAAAAGAGCAAACTGTACAATCTGACAGATTTATTACAACGTAAAGTATAAATTCACTAATTTTCCACTTTACGGTCTCACTACTTTTGTACCGTAGTATACACAACATACCATATTTGGAGCATATTCACTTAAATGTTTCTGGTTAGTATGTCCATAAATAAATATAGCTTATTATCAATGCTTGTGTGTGTGTGTGTGTGTGTGTGTTAAATGTTCTGCTTATTATCTCCATTTCTAAATATAGCTTATTATCAATGCTTGTGTGTGTGTGTGTGTGTTAAATGTTCTGCTTATTATCTCCATTTCTAAATATAGCTTATTATCAATGCTTGTGTGTGTGTGTGTGTGTTAAATGTTCTGCTTATTATCTCCATTTCTAAATATAGCTTATTATCAATGCTTATTGTGTGTTTGTGTGTGTGTGTGTGTGTGTAGGTTCATGTACTTCGAATCTAGATATGTATATAATAGAGGGCCACAAGGAGGATTAGTTCCATGCACCTACTTGTCCACCCTCTGTAAATAAAGCCATTATTATTATTATTACAATAACACCTCATAATTGAGATTTGTTCTGTATTAGAGGTGCCACTCTCCAATGATGGATCTGATGTTCCAAAGCCTGCATGTTAAGTTTTCATTCTATATATGTGCATTGTTCAGAGAAAATACCAGTTTATATAATAATAAAAGTCACTATGTGGAATCTTCCATTTATAAACATGTGACTGAAGAACGGGTTTCACTGCTTCACCTGCCCTTTTATTATCGTTATTGCCAATGCGACTAGACAGTCAACAATAAATATTAATTTCCAGATTATTGTTGTTGTTTTGGGATTGAATGCCTTTTCTCAGGGCAAGATAGGCCATATATGGTGGACAGTATAACTGGTGAAGGACGAACCAGGGAAAAACCCAGTAAGAACCAGTGACCCATGGGAAGTCAATGGCAAAAATTTTCACATAACCATATTGACTGTGCCTAAGACTCACGTCCTGCATTGAGGTGTGAGGTGACAGTGATCAGTATAAGCTTAGCTCGTGGGATCGCTCGGGCCTCCTACTTTCCAGGTTGTTGGAGTAAACCAAGTTTTTTTATGACCTGGATAACATTGGTATCAACTTAAAAGTCATGGAAAGCTTTACGTTTGGAAAGGGAGTCTAAAAAGATGGAGTTTTCAAAAATTCATGGCTACAACATTTGAGGCTCCTTAATTCACCAATTTACTCTGAAAAAGAGGCAATGATTGAAGTCCTTTTGAAGTGACAAAAGTCTGTATTATTTCGATGGGTTTTGTAAGAGCCATGATGTTGATTCAGGAACACAGAATTTTGCGGCACTGTCAATAGTAATATTTGCTTCTTCCAGTTGTGGGTGAAATTCAGATACCAAACGTTGACAATGATGTTTGGGTTTTAAGTGTGCAGTGTTTGATATTTGTGCAAAAAGACAACATCGTAAACAGGATTGGATCAATTAAATGCTAATTTGCGAGAGAAATGAAAAGCCTATTGTATTCATTAGACATAACATGATGGCTGGATGAATGAATGAATACATTAATAGAAAGGATTAATGGGCTTATAACAAACAAAATTAGGGAGAGCTGTTCTCAATCAACAAATCTGAGAAAATACAGATCTTAAGACTTTCTGGAGGGACTGTGGAGTTCTCTCCTCCTCTCATTCAGTGATAAAGGACCATACCCAGTCCGTAAGTACCTTGAGAAAGTTTCAGAATGCCTAACCTGGTTAATGAAACTCGTTAAGTGTCACTACCTGCAGAGTGCATGCACCAGATCCTCTAATTGAGAATGACAAACATATTTAGAAAAGTTAGATAATGGCAATGTTACTAATTTACTCATATTTAATTGCAATTCTTGTGCAACAAACCTATCTTTTCTAAAGTAGGCTACTAGCTTTCACACTTTTCCTTTGAATATAACATCACAGTAAACAATTCCCTGAAGTCTAATCAAAACTTGGTTTTCTTTTTATTGTTTCACTTTAAGTCACAATAGAAACTAGGTGGGCACTAGAAAAGAACACTCAACAATTGTTTGAAGCTGTGAATAAGTAAAAGTTTGGCAAAGTTTGTCTAACGCTACTGCCATGGTGGAACATGACAAATCTCTACCCTATTAAATAGATTTTCCTGCCCAGTACCCTATTCACCAGCACAAACCATAATATATATAGGGCATAACCCTAAATATAAGTCAATTTGATATCTCACGTACCAGTTGCACAATATGTGCATATCTTTTAAGTCAACTGCTGTGTCTGTCATCTCAAGTTTTGAACAAGGCATGAAGTGGAATATATTCTGCTTTAAAGTAATCAAAGTCCTTTTGATCAAGATTATACTTTGAGTTTTGAGATTTTGATATGCTTGTGGTTCTTAACTCCATAAGTAAAAATAAATCCTACGCAGTTCGAAACACTATCTTCTGATCTGGCTGTCATGTACCCAGCAAAATTAAAACATGTATGTTTAATGTGACGCTGACTGTAAAGTTATGTACCAGATATCTTTTCAGAAGTAGTATGAAACTAATGGGTTTGCCTTTTTTATTCTCTATTGGGCCATTCCACCCATCACCCTCTATACGCATCCCCATGACAATGTTAGCCAATAGGTGAGCATTGCCTGTTGTTCAGTTTTAATTTTGTTGGTGGAAATGTAAAGCAGTCCACATACGTGAGTCAGTCATTGTGGTGGTGGTGGGTGGGCAGAGACTACTCTGGATGAAAGTTCCCCAAAGGGTTTTCGAAAAGGCCAAACAATACACCAGCCTTTCATACTACTCTGCAGTGATTGTATAAACGAAAAACTTCCGCAGATGAATGTACTTATTTAAGAAACCTATAGTAGTGATAAATATACACAAACTGATCTCTTCTGTTTCTCATCGATAAGCAGTTGTCTGTGTGAATATTATTTGGTTTTTCCTGTCTATATTGAGACTGCAAGCCTCAGTGTAATCAATGAATGTACTGTGTTTTTGATCAATAGTGTTTATAAACAGGTTTGTATTACTATAGTGAAGAACGCTCTCTATTGATTTTTATTCAATTATACAGCAAGATTTTTGTTCTGACATTGAGAGAAATATATTAGTTAAGTTGCAATATTGTATTAAAGAAAAGCTACCAAAGGTTTATATACACATGTTAAGCAGTAGCAAAGCTACTGATTTACAAAGCATACTGAAGGTTTCATGGACGTTTCTAACTGGCACAAAAATCCAAACAAATGGAATGTGAAATATGACTGATATACTAGGATCGATGTATCATTTTAATGCATCAAAAAGATTCATTAAAGAAGTCCAGAACACACTGATAAGTTGCTGATTCTGGGAGTGAATCTGGATTTTAAACTACTTCTGCATGGATTCACTGTGGTGCTCGTACAATAATGTTCCACAGAGACAGTAGTGCTATCAATGATGAAATTGACACAGGCATTGAAAAAAGTCTTGAAACGCTGGAAAAGTACACCAATACAGAATCGGGATGGACTCTCAAAAGCTGTACAAAGTACGAAAATTTATCTCGCACCTTATCAGCCATTTCATGTATCCAGTTCCATGTCAACACCAGACTGGGTACTACCAAGGTCAGTGATAAACATAAAAAACTTTGACAACAAGTCCATTGAATGGGCCATGTTGGTAGCACTATATCTGGCTATTGACAATCAAGACTTGCCCCAAAAATACCGGTGAAATATGGGTAAACTCAACTATGGTGATATCGAGTTTTATGTGCAGGCTAACAAAACATCACTGAAGAAATTCGAAACACTTAACCCATGTATCGCCGTTGATGTATTTATGAGAAAGTTTTTATCTGGTGGACTTTATGTATGGATACAAAGCGTTTCTCAGTCACTTAATCGACACACTAAGCACGAACATACAATATTTCCATGCAGACGTTCTATGAATGTATTTAACACTCAAGAACTGCTCAACAGTCATGATTTTTACTGCAGTGGTATCAGTGAAAAACCACAGTGCACAGTCATGCCAAAACCTGGTAAAAACATTTCAAATTTACTGCAATACAGCAAAAGATGAAAATCATGTACATCATATTGTCACAGAATAAGGCAAGAAATAACATGGTTTTGCCTTAGAACTCTCTGACCATTTTTCGTCGTACATGAGTACGACGTTACATAGGGTGGATAATTGTTTTTCTAGTTAAGCAACTGAATTAACATGTATCTTGTCGTAGATCGCTTGCGACGAGAGAGACTAAAAGCACGGTATGCACGGGTATTGTACCCTTACTAATAATCTTTCTCCTGTAGATTTAAGGCAAGTTTGTTTTCTAATTGACAAACTGGTCTTTTGGATCAAGTCAAGGAGTGTATGTTCTCCATGTTTGTTCTTCAGCCACATGGCTGTCTGTGCATATGTGTGTGTGGGTATATCAGGCTGTCCTTCTACCCATGGTGGATCCATGAAGGATGTGTGTGACCAGTACAAGTGTGGGCCAACCCCAAAATTCAGGAGAACTGTATGGTTTGTTAATTGACAAAATTGCAAGATTTTACTAGTATTTATGAGTCATACGGCTGTACAAATGACTGAGGCAAGAGTCATATGTATGTTTCAATTGAGCACAATTTAGTCATTTTCATTACATGAGATTATTTGAATCTTACTTTCATTACTTGAGATTATATGAATCTTACCTTCATACATGAGAATATGTGAATCACATTTTTGTTTCCCATCTGTGAATGTTTGTGTAAAGCAATTAAATGAGTCGCGTATTTAAAGCTTGCAAGAATCACACTGTATTTGTAGAGTATATTTTTATTAATTCATTTCATAAACTTCCATTTTTCATCTGACTGTGTTGTGTTGTCATTTAATCCAAGCATCCATTCAGGTCAAATCCTGTTACATTTGGTGTCAGAAGTGGGATGCTTTGGACTGAATGAGCTACCAATGCACTGTATTTAAACCAGAGGCAGGTTGTAAATCGTGGAATTTTTGACAAGTGAATTTTTAGTAGGTGCGGGGTTCCCCACATGTACACATTTGGTTAGTTTTTGTTGCGTTAATATCTAAGATTGTTAATGGTACTTTGACAACCTCTAAACAACTTTACTTAGATCTTATCATCATACGATCATTACTTCGCTAAAAGATTTAGTTGAATTGGGAAAACAACTGGGTAATGAAAGGGAAAATCATAGGAAATTTATAAATGAAGAACAAGCCAAAGAAAGGGATGAACGGGCAAAAGAGAGGCAATTAGGAAAGGACAGAGTGGAAAGGGAACAACATGAATAAAGAAAACGGGAATCGGAAAAGGGAAGATTGCAATTAGAACGACAAGCAAGGTTAGAGGTTAAAGAGTTAGAGGAAAGAAATAAACAAAGTACCAGACAATTAGATTTGGCAAACGCAAGAAAAGGAGAACAAGATTCTGCCTCTAGCAAATTAAAACATCCTAAATTAATTTTCGTTGACGATGAAAAAGATAAATTGGAAATTGTCTTCATCGATTCGAGCGGTATACCGGTAACTAGAAATGGAAGCGAGATGACTGGGTTCTTCATCTCAGTGCATTGCTAAAAGGTAAGGTTCTGGAGGTATACTCACGACTTCCTAGTAGCGAGGTGGTTAACTGCAACGCTCTGAAGGAAGCACTACTAAAACGGTATAAATTGACAGAACAAGGTTTCCGGAAAATGTTTAGGTATATTAAGCCTGTGAAGGGGGAAACCTTTGGGCAATTCTTCACTAGAATAGATAAGTACTTCCAGCTCTGGATTGAATATGTTGAGTGGATTTCTTGCTCTAAGATCAGTTATTAGGTACAGTGGGGTGGGATTTGAACCAGTTTCTTAAGGAAAAAGGGGACACAGATGTTCAAGTCATGGCTAAGCAATTAGATCGTTTCGCTGAAGCTCATGGGGGAACTCAAAACGAGGTTTCGAAAGATTAAGTCCAAAACCAACAGAGATAGGCAAATCCAGTAGAGAAACAAGATGTCAAGGTGTACAATGCTATGCACGTAACAAATGGAGTCATGTAAAAGCAAACTGTCCTAAAAGAAAAGTTCCCATACACAAGACAACCGTAGCAATACCTAACAAGAAAGGTTCCGATAGATATATTCATGAAGATATTCCTTTATTCGGTACGTGTATGTTCCCAGATGCGCTGCTACCGACAGCGAACGGTACTGTTAACGGTCAGGCGGTCACAGTTTTACGTGACACGGTTGACACAAGAGTGGTTATTAAATGTAGTCTCGTGAAGGATAACCAAATGCTGGGGATAGAGACTACATGTATGGTACTCGATCAGATGAGTCAGAACTGAAACTCCTTTCTTGACCGGAACAGCTGATGCGCTCTGTATGTATAATCCAATTTACGCCTTGACAATCGGCAATTCTGAAAGTTCTCGTCTTGCGTGAGAAATTCCTCCGGGAGCAAGAGCGCGACACATCCGCGAATTCGATTAACCAGAAAAATCAGGTCTAACTACATTAAACGATGTGAAGGAGGGGGTAGCTCGAAGTTTGTCAGAAGATATGGGTTCATTCATAGGCAGTTTACCATACAAGGGGGAAAGAAATAGTTGCAATTAGTAGTACCTCAAAAGATACTGATCTCGTGTATTGAAGGTAGCCCATGAATCTAGCATAGCAGGTCATCCGGATACGGGAAGACTACCAGGAGAGTACTGGCGGACTTCTTCTGGCCTGTGTAAATAGTGACGTCAGTAGGTTTTGTCGGTCTTGTGACGTATGTCAGAAATTGTGTCTATGCGAGAGTTTCACATGTTTCCCTAAGTCAAATGCCCTTGATCGACACACCTGTCAAAAGAATTGAGATGTGGACATTGTCAGGCCCATACAACCCGTTGAAAGGTGCGATGACGCGTTAGAGAAATGGGTACTGAATGTTGTGTTCAGAGGTTATCGAAGGTGACGCGGTAATGGTAGAACTTGAGATAGATGATCCACTGGAATATCCCTTGCATAGTGAAATCGAAGGGATAGATCAGGTGAAAAGTGCAGAGTTACCAAAAGATCCATTTAAACACAGATCAAAGAGCTCCTAGGAAAGTATTCTGATGTTTTCACTGATAGACCAGGATGCACAACCATAGTAGTGCTAAACAAAAAAGCTCTGTACATCTGATCCAATTAGAATTAAGGGTTACCCATTTCAATTTAATGCGCGAGAGACAGTGGATGAAGAGGTTCTAGGTGTTAACATTAGTAGTGCTCAATAGTAACAACAGCTGTAATGATGGTTTTGATCAGGCTTTGGGGAAACTTCGAATATATATAAATGTACATAAATGTACACTGTACATATAAAAATGAATGAAATAAAAAGACAACTATCACATCCACAAACAAAATCATTAACTCAGAGACTCAAGTCAGTGGCGTAATTTACAGATAATATACAGGGATGAACTCTATAAAGAAAGGCTGTAACTGACTGCACCAACTTTAACTGATGACTTGATGTGTTAGATGTGATTAATCTAACATCGGAAAAAAAAGGATCACGCAACCCAATCATTTAGCAATATCAATCGAATCCGGGAAACAATAATTACTTGCTGGTTTAATAGGCAAAAAGACCTCCTTCACCCGAAGTTAATATGGTTTAACTCCAAAGACAAACTATGTAAACAAATACCCGCTTGCCTTGGCACTGAAAGGTTAGTTCGTGAGACGTACTTTAGTCTGGTTTATAGTCTATACAACAAATCATACTAAATACTTGACCTGCCAAACTACATTCTCTTTCAAGATTGTTAGAAAAATTAGTTATTTTTCTGCCTTTTTATTCTCTTTTTCAGATGAATGTATTACTGTTTAGACCAAGTAACAGAAAAGTTCAAGATATAACACTTACGCGCTGTTTTGTGAAGGATATCATGAAAAAGAAGAAAATAACAAAAATTCAATAATATGATACTGATTAATATCATAAATAGGAACATACTAATATCATTTGCTGCAAATTAAAAATACATAAAACATTTACTGAATACATTTATACTCCATCACAATAAAACAATTTCCTCCTTAACAATCAACAAGTTATACATGGCTAAATCTCTTTCGTTACATATCTTGCATTACAGCAAACTTGTTGGCATATACGAGAACAATGAAAGACTTTCATACATGTATCTATGAAGGATGTATGGATGTTTATGTACATATATGCATGCAACCATGTTGAGATGAATTTAAGTATGTACCCCTGCATTTTAAAAAAAAATTCTCAACGAGTTTAAAAGGAAAATGAGTTATATTTGCAAATGAATCTATATCTTCCATAACGTTTTCATACAATTCTGGACAGTATTCAGTTTGGGAATGAATGCAAATAGAATTAGGAAAAAACGTCGAAAATTCAAATTATTTACAAATAGTTAGATATCCACAAAACCCTAAAATTCTGATGCATACATGAATAAAATGAATATTTAAATGGAAGCTAAATCTCAAAGAAAGATTAAAGAAAATCAAACTTTTTGGAGGTAGTTGGCATTACACTGCCCAATTGGGATTTAAATCATACTTTCATGGATACAAGAGAAACTGACACAAAATATACTAAAGGATGCCAATTTTACATTGCTGGGGAAAAACTAAAACCAACCGAAGACAAGGTAAAAGCTGTATTGAGAGACTGCTCCATCTCGAAACACAATAGGTTCTCTCAAGAGATGTGGCTCCCAACGAAGTATTGTACAAAAAGACAAGAATCCAAGGTAGGATTTGATCATCTTATGTTACTTGTTTAGGCTCGAATGAACAGTAACACAAGAAATAGTGAAAACAACAAGCTTTGAAAAATATCATTTCTTTTCCTAAAAAAAAAATTTAAAAGTGAGGAAAAATGTATGAATTTACGGTTTTAAGAATGAAATACAAAAGTAATCCATGAATAAAATTTTAGAAGTTCTAATAATACAATTTTCTAATGATTTCAAGTTTGAGTCCCCACGAAGAATCCATGATGGAAGATGACATATGCTGTTATCCATAGTGTTGAAGTCTTCAGTTCCTTATACAAAGATGAATTATCACTCCTAGTTTTGAAAATCCAAATAAATCTTTAAAAGAGATGTCTTTGCTCAGGAATTTCGTATGCAGAACACGTATTTTCCAGGAAAAAGGAATTAATCCTTTTGAATTCAAGTAATTTGAAATTATTCCAGACAGCACAACATGCAATTTCCAGTGTAAGAGCCCAACTACTACTGAGAATATCTCTCCAAAACAAAGGTTATATCGTATTCTAAAATGCAAAAAGGGGCTGACGTCATCATGTTACAGAACATAGTCGAAATTATTTACTTGTTAAAGCACATGTACACGCAGTGTGGTCCTGACGCAAACCAATCATTTTACTCTAAGAAATAAAATTTTAAGAAATTGTTTACATCTTAAAAACGTAGTCCCATCATGACCTCGACAACAAGCAATCATTTTAAAAGAAAAATAAAACTAATTTACGTGGTTGCTACTAATTTTGAATCGAAGTCAGGATCTAGGTCAACACCTGGTGTTTACAAAACGAACAGTCAAGGTCAAAATAGTTTCTGAAAAAAGGCATTGTTTCAAATGAATAAATTTACACTAAAAACGCATGAAATGAGAAATAAATAAAATTTAAAACTGATAAACAAATAAACTGATATAAATATATATGAAATCTGATAGAATTAAATCAAATACACAAAACAAGTACTTTTGAAGAAGGAGAAAGAACAACAATCGATTTACAAACAAATATCAGATCCAGTATTCACAGCTTTTGTTAAAATATTGTATTCATTCTTCTGAAAACAAAATTATATGGCCAAAAAGTGATAGATACTTCAAACATTAAATGTCAATCACATTTATATTTAAAGATGTATTTAAATGACTTAACATGTAAATTCATTTCTAGTTTGTTCCTTGACCGTTTTAACACCCTGAATAATGTTTCACTGCACATTTAAATTGCTATTTTAAAATAGTTTCTTTTTCATTTCTTTCAGTTACCATAATGATTTTCTCCAGTGTTAAAATTATCTCCTTGTACTGGACGTTTATGCCGTTGTTTCTAAGGTTCTAGGTGTTAACATTATTAGTGCTCAATAGTAACAACAGCTGTAATGATGGTTTTGATCAGGCTTTGGGGAAACTTCGAATATATATAAATGTACACTGTACATATAAAAATAAATGAAATAAAAAGAAAACTTTCACATCCACAAACAAAATCATTAACTCAGAGACTCAAGTCAGTGGCATAATTTACAGATAATATACAGGAATGAACTCTATAAAGAAAGGATGTAACCGACTGCACCAACTTTAACTGATGACTTGATGTGTGGGATGTGATTAATCTAGCATCGGAACAAAAAGGATCACACAACCCAATCATTTAGCAATATCAATCGAATCCGGGAAACAATAATTACTTGCTGGTTTAATAGGCAAAATGACCTCCTTCACCCGAAGTTAATATGGTTTAACTCCAAAGACAAACTATGTACACAAATACCTACTTGCCTTTGGCACTGAAAGGTTAGTTCGTGACACGTACTTTAGTCTGGTTTATAGTCTATACAACAAATCATACTAAATACTTGACCTGCCTAACTACATTTTCTTTCAAGATTGTTAGAAAAATTGGTTATTTTTTTGCCTTTTTATTCTCTTTTTCAGATGAATCTATTACTGTTTAGACCAAGTAACAGAAAAGTTCAAGATATAATACTTACATGCTGTTTTGTGAAGGATATCATGAAAAAGAAGAAAATAACAAGAATTCAATAATATGATACTGAATAATATCATAAATAGGAACATACTAATATCATTTGCTGTAATATTAAAAATACATAAAACATTTACTGAATACATTTATACTCCATCACAATAAAACAATTTCCTCCTTAACAATCAACAATTTATACATGGCTAAATCTCTTTCGTTAATTATCTTGCATAACGGCAAACACTTGTTACCATATACTAAGATATTCAAATACTTTGATACATGTATCTATGAAGGATGTATGGATGTTTATGTACATATATGCATGCAACCATGTTGAGATGAATTTAAGTATGTACCCCTGCATTTTAAAAAAAAATTCTCAATGAGTTTAAAAGAAAATGAGTTATATTTTGCAAATGAATCTATATCTTCTATAAAGTTTTCATACAATTCTGGACAGTATTCAGTTTTGGGAATGAATTCAAATAGAATTAGGAAAAAACTTCAAAAATGCAAATTATTTACAAATAGATATCCACAAAACCCTAAAATTCTGATGCATACATGAATAAATGAATATTTAAATGGAAGCGAAATCTCAAAGAAAGATTAAAGAAAATCAAACTTTTTGGAGGTAGTTGGCATTACACTGCCCAACTGGAATTTAAATCATAATTTCATGGATACAAGAGAAACTACACAAAATATAGTAAAGGATGCCAATATTACATTGCTGGGGAAAAAACTAAAACCAACTGAAGACAAGGTAAAAGCTGTATTGAGAGACTGCTCCATCTCGAAACACAATAGGTTCTCTCAAGAGACGTGGCTCCCAAAGAAGTAATGTACAAAAAGACAAGAATCCAAGGTAGGATTTGATCATCTTATGTTACTTGTTCAGGCTCGAATAAACAGTAACACAAGAAAGAGTGAAAACAACAAGCTTTGAAAAATATCATTTCTTTTCCTAAAAAATCTTTAAAAGAGAGGAAAAAAGTATGAATTTACGGTTTTAAGAATCAAATGCAAAAATAATCCATGAATAAAATTTTAGTAGTTCTAATAATACAATTTTCTAATGATTTCAAGTTTGAGTCCCCACGAAGAATCCATGATGGAAGATGACATATGCTGTTATCTATAGTGTTGAAGTCTTCAGTTCCTTATACAAAGAAGAATTATCACTCCTAGTTTTGAAAATCCAAATAGATCTTTAAAAGAGATGTCTTTGCTCAGGAATTTCGTATGCAGAACACGTATTTTCCAGGAAAAAGGAATTAATCCTTTTGAATTCAAGTAATTTGAAATTTCTCCAGACAGCACAACATACAATTTCCAGTGTAAGAACCCAACTACTACTCAGAATATCTCTTCAAAACAAAGGTTATACCGTATTCTAAAATGCAAAAAGGGGCTGACGTCATCATGTTACAGAACATCGTCGAAATTATTTACTTGTTAAAGCTCATGTACACGCAGTGTGGTCCTGACGAAAACCAATCATTTTACTCTAAGAAATACCATTTTAAGAAATTGTTTACATCATAAAAACGTAGTCCCATCATGACCTCGACAATAAGCAATCATTTTAAAAGAAAAATAAAACTAATTTACGTGGTTGCTACTAATTTTGAATCGAAGTCAGGATCTAGGTCAACACCTGGTGTTTACAAAACGAACAGTCAAGGTCAAAATAGTTTCTGAAAAAGGTATCATTACAAGTGAATAAATTTACACTAAAAACGCATGAAATGAGAAATAAATAAAATTTAAAACTGACAAACGAATAAAATGATATAAATGTATATGAAATTAGATAGAATTAAATCAAATACACATAACAAGTACTTTTGAAGAAGGAGAAAGAACAACAATCGATTTACAAACAAATATCAGATCCAGTGTTCATAGTTTTTGTTTAAATATTGTATTCATTCTTCAGAAAACAAAATTATATGGCCAAAAAGTGATAGATACTTCAAACATTAAATGTCAATCACATTTATATTTGAAGATGTATTTAAATGACTTAACATGTAAATTCATTTCTAGTTTGTTCCTTGACCCTTTTAACACCCTGAATATTGTTTCACTGCACATTTAAATTGCTATTTTAAAAAAGTTTCTTTTTCATTTCTTTCAGTTACCATAATGATTTTCTCCAGTGTTAAAATTCTCTCCTTGTACTGGGAGTTTATGCCGTTGTTTCTAAGGTTCTAGGTGTTAACATTATTAGTGCTCAATAGTAACAACAGCTGTAATGATGGTTTTGATCAGGCTTTGGGGAAACTTCGAATATATATAAATGTACACTGTACATATAAAAATGAATGAAATAAAAAGACAACTATCACATCCACAAACAAAATCATTAACTCAGAGACTCAAGTCAGTGGCGTAATATACAGATAATATACAGGGATGAACTCTATAAAGAAAGGCTGTAACTGACTGCACCAACTTTAACTGATGACTTGATGTGTTAGATGTGATTAATCTAACATCGGAAAAAAAAAGGATCACACAACCCAATCATTTAGCAATATCAATCGAATCCGGGAAACAATAATTACTTGCAGGTTTAATAGGCAAAAAGACCTCCTTCACCCGAAGTTAATATGGTTTAACTCCAAAGACAAACTATGTACACAAATACCTACTTGCCTTTGGCACTGAAAGGTTAGTTCGTGACACGTACTTTAGTCTGGTTTATAGTCTATACAACAAATCATACTAAATACTTGACCTGCCTAACTACATTTTCTTTCAAGATTGTTAGAAAAATTGGTTATTTTTCTGCCTTTTTATTCTCTTTTTCAGATGAATGTATTACTGTTTAGACCAAGTAACAGAAAAGTTCAAGATATAATATTTACATGCTGTTTTGTGAAGGATATCATGAAAAAGAAGAAAATAACAAGAATTCAATAATATGATACTGATTAATATCATAAATAGGAACATACTAATATCATTTGCTGTAATATTAAAAATACATAAAACATTTACTGAATACATTTATCCTCCATCACAATAAAACAATTTCCTCCTTAGCAATCAACAATTTATACGTGGCTAAATCTCTTTCGTTAATTATCTTGCATAACGGCAAACACTTGTTACCATATACTAAGATATTCAAATACTTTGATACATGTATCTATGAAGGATGTATGGATGTTTATGTACATATATGCATGCAACCATGTTGAGATGAATTTAAGTATGTACCCCTGCATTTTAAAAAAAAATTCTCAATGAGTTTAAAAGAAAATGAGTTATATTTTGCAAATGAATCTATATCTTCTATAAAGTTTTCATACAATTCTGGACAGTATTCAGTTTTGG
The DNA here is from genome assembly GCA_028554795.2 of Sinohyriopsis cumingii. Classification (NCBI taxonomy): domain Eukaryota; kingdom Metazoa; phylum Mollusca; class Bivalvia; order Unionida; family Unionidae; genus Sinohyriopsis; species Sinohyriopsis cumingii. The sequence goes on from CM068833.1 coordinate 118,378,856, forward strand.
GAATGAATTCAAATAGAATTAGGAAAAAACTTCAAAAATGCAAATTATTTACAAATAGATATCCACAAAACCCTAAAATTCTGATGCATACATGAATAAATGAATATTTAAATGGAAGCGAAATCTCAAAGAAAGATTAAAGAAAATCAAACTTTTTGGAGGTAGTTGGCATTACACTGCCCAACTGGAATTTAAATCATAATTTCATGGATACAAGAGAAACTACACAAAATATAGTAAAGGATGCCAATATTACATTGTTGGGGAAAAACTAAAACCAACTGAAGACAAGGTAAAAGCTGTATTGAGAGACTGCTCCATCTCGAAACACAATAGGTTCTCTCAAGAGACGTGGCACCCAAAGAAGTAATGTACAAAAAGACAAGAATCCAAGGTAGGATTTGATCATCTTATGTTACTTGTTTAGGCTCGAATAAACAGTAACACAAGAGAGAGTGAAAACAACAAGCTTTGAAAAATATCATTTCTTTTCCTAAAAAAAATCTTTAAAAGAGAGGAAAAAAGTATGAATTTACGGTTTTAAGAACCAAATGCAAAAATAATTCATGAATAAAATTTTAGTAGTTCTAATAATAAAATTTTCTAATGATTTCAAGTTTGAGTCCCCACGAAGAATCCATGATGGAAGATGACATATGCTGTTATATATAGTGTTGAAGTGTTCAGTTCCTTATACAAAGAAGAATTATCACTCCTAGTTTTGAAAATCCAAATAAATCTTTAAAAGAGATGTCTTTGCTCAGGAATTTCGTATGCAGAACACGTATTTTCCAGGAAAAAGGAATTAATCCTTTTGAATTCAAGTAATTTGAAATTTCTCCAGACAGCACAACATACAATTTCCATTGTAAGAGCCCAACTACTACTCAGAATATCTCTCCAAAACAAAGGTTATATCGTATTCTAAAATGCAAAAAGGGGCTGACGTCATCATGTTACAGAACATCGTCGAAATTATTTACTTGTTAAAGCTCATGTACACGCAGTGTGGTCCTGACGAAAACCAATCATTTTACTCTAAGAAATACAATTTTAAGAAATTGTTTACATCTTAAAAACGTAGTCCCATCATGACCTCGACAACAAGCAATCATTTTAAAAGAAACATAAAACTAATTTACGTGGTTGCTACTAATTTTGAATCGAAGTCAGGATCTAGGTCAACACCTGGTGGTTACAAAACGAACAGTCAAGGTGAAAATAGTTTCTGAAAAAGGTAGCATTGCAAGTGAATAAATTTACACTAAAAACGCATGGAATGAGAAATAAATAAAATTAAAATTGACAAACGAATAAAATGATATAAATATATATGAAATCAGATAGAATTAAATCAAATACACATAACAAGTACTTTTGAAGAAGGAGAAAGAACAACAATCGATTAACAAACAAATATCATATGCAGTGTTCATAGTTTTTGTATAAATATTGTATTCATTCTTCAGAAAACAAAATTATATGGCCAAAAAGTGATAGATACTTCAAACATTAAATGTCAACCACATTTATATTTGAAGATGTATTTAAATGACTTAACATGTAAATTCATTTCTAGTTTGTTCCTTGACCCTTTTAACACCCTGAATATTGTTTCACTGCACATTTAAATTGCTATTTTAAAATAGTTTCTTTTTCATTTCTTTCAGTTACCATAATGATTTTCTCCAGTGTTAAAATTCTCTCCTTGTACTGGGAGTTTATGCCGTTGTTTCTAAGGTTCTAGGTGTTAACATTATTAGTGCTCAATAGTAACAACGGCTGTAATGATGGTTTTGATCAGGCTTTGGGGAAACTTCGAATATATATAAATGTACACTGTACATATAAAAATGAATGAAATAAAAAGACAACTATCACATCCACAAACAAAATCATTTACTCAGAGACTCAAGTCAGTGGCGTAATTTACAGATAATATACAGGGATGAACTCTATAAAGAAAGGCTGTAACTGACTGCACCAACTTTAACTGATGACTTGATGTGTTAGATGTGATTAATCTAACATCGGAAAAAAACGGATCACACAACCCAATCATTTAGCAATATCAATCGAATCCGGGAAACAAGAATTACTTGCTGGTTTAATAGGCAAAAAGACCTCCTTCACCCGAAGTTAATATGGTTTAACTCCAAAGACAAACTATGTAAACAGATACCCGCTTGCCTCTGGCACTGAAAGGGTAGTTCGTGACACGTACTTTAGTCTGGTTTATAGTCTATACAACAAATCATACTAAATACTTGACCTGCCAAACTACATTCTCTTTCAAGATTGTTAGAAAAATTAGTTATTTTTCTGCCTTTTTATTCTCTTTTTCAGATGAATGTATTACTGTTTAGCCCAAGTAACAGAAAAGTTCAAGATATAATACTTACCATCTGTTTTGTGAAGGATATCATGAAAAAGAAGAAAATAACAAAAATTCAATAATATGATACTGATTAATATCATAAATAGGAACATACTAATATCATTTGCTGCAAAATTAAAAATACATAAAACATTTACTGAATACATTTATACTCCATCACAATAAAACAATTTCCTCCTTAACAATCAACAAGTTATACATGGCTAAATCTCTTTCGTTACATATCTTGCATTACAGCAAACTTGTTAGCATATACTAGAACAATGAAAGACTTTCATACATGTATATATGAAGGATGTATGGATGTTTATGTACATATATGCATGCAACCATGTTGAGATGAATTTAAGTATGTACCCCTGCATTTTAAAAAAAAATTCTCAATGAGTTTAAAAGGAAAATTAGTTATATTTTGCAAATGAATCTATATCTTCCATAAAGTTTTCATACAATTCTGGACAGTATTCAGTTTTGGGAATGAATGCAAATAGAATTAGGAAAAAACGTCAAAAATTCAAATTATTTACAAATAGTTAGATATCCACAAAACCCTAAAATTCTGATGCATACATGAATAAAATGAATATTTAAATGGAAGCGAAATCTTAAAGAAAGATTAAAGAAAATCAAACTTTTTGGAGGTAGTTGGCATTACACTGCCCAATTGGGATTTAAATCATACTTTCATGGATACAAGAGAAACTGACACAAAATATACTAAAGGATGCCAATATTACATTGCTGGGGAAAAACTAAAACCAACTGAAGACAAGGTAAAAGCTGTATTGAGAGACTGCTCCATCTCGAAACACAATAGGTTCTCTCAAGAGATGTGGCACCCAACGAAGTATTGTACAAAAGACAAGAATCCAAGGTAGGATTTGATCATCTTATGTTACTTGTTTAGGCTCGAATAAACAGTAACACAAGAAAGAGTGAAAACAACGAGCTTTGAAAAATATCATTTCTTTTCCTAAAAAAAATCTTTAAAAGTGAGAAAAAATGTATGAATTTACGGTTTTAAGAATGAAATACAAATGTAATCCATGAATAAAATTTTAGTAGTTCTAATAATACAATTTTCTAATGATTTCAAGTTTGAGTCCCCACGAAGAATTCATGATGGAAGATGACATATGCTGTTATCTATAGTGTTGAAGTCTTCAGTTCCTTATACAAAGATGAATTATCACTCCTAGTTTTGAAAATCCAAATAAATCTTTAAAAGAGATGTCTTTGCTCAGGAATTTCGTATGCAGAACACGTATTTTCCAGGAAAAAGGAATTAATCCTTTTGAATTCAAGTAATTTGAAATTATTCCAGACAGCACAACATACAATTTCCAGTGTAAGAGCCCAACTACTACTGAGAATATCTCTCCAAAACAAAGGTAATATCGTATTCTAAAATGCAAGAAGGGGCTGACGTCATTATGTTACAGAACATCGTCGAAATTAGTTACTTGTTAAAGCTCATGTACATGCAGTGTGGTCCTGACGAAAACCAATCATTTTACTGTAAGAAATAAAATTTTAAGAAATAGTTTACGTCTTAAAAACGTAGTCCCATCATGACCTCGACAACAAGCAATCATTTTAAAAGAAAAATAAAACTAATTTACGTGGTTGCTACTAATTTTGAATCGAAGTCAGGATCTAGGTCAACACCTGGTGTTTACAAAACGAACAGTCAAGGTCAAAATAGTTTCTGAAAAAGGTATTGTTTCAAATGAATAAATTTACACTAAAAACGCATGAAATGAGAAATAAATAAAATTGAAAACTGACAAACAAATAAACTGATATAAATATATATGAAATCAGATAGAATTAAATCAAATACACAAAACAAGTACTTTTGAAGAAGGAGAAAGAACAACAATCGATTTACAAACAAATATCAGATCCAGTATTCACAGCTTTTGTTAAAATATTGTATTCATTCTTCTGAAAACAAAATTATATGGCCAAAAAGTGATAGATACTTCAAACATTAAATGTCAATCACATTTATATTTAAAGATGTATTTAAATGACTTAACATGTAAATTCATTTCTAGTTTGTTCCTTGACCGTTTTAACACCCTGAATATTGTTTCACTGCACATTTAAATTGCTATTTTAAAATAGTTTCTTTTTCATTTCTTTCAGTTACCATAATGATTTTCTCCAGTGTTAAAATTATCTCCTTGTACTGGACGTTTATGCCGTTGTTTCTAAGGTTCTAGGTGTTAACATTATTAGTGCTCAATAGTAACAACAGCTGTAATGATGGTTTTGATCAGGCTTTAGGGAAACTTCGAATATATATAAATGTACACTGTACATATAAAAATGAATGAAATAAGAAGACAACTATCACATCCACAAACAATATCATTACCTCAGAGACTCAAGTCAGTGGCGTAATTTACAGATAATATACAGGAATGAACTCTATAAAGAAAGGCTGTAACTGACTGCACCAACTTTAACTGATGACTTGATGTGTTAGATGTGATTAATCTAACATCGGAAAAAAAGGATCACACAACCCAATCATTTAGCAATATCAATCGAATCCGGGAAACAATAATTACTTGCTGGTTTAATAGGCAAAAAGATCTCCTTCACCCGAAGTTAATATGGTTTAACTCCAAAGACAAACTATGTAAACAAATACCTGCTTGCCTTTGGCACTGAAAGGTTAGTTCGTGACACGTACTTTAGTCTGGTTTATAGTCTATACAACAAATCATACTAAATACTTGACCTGCCTAACTACATTTTCTTTCAAGATTGTTAGAAAAATTGGTTATTTTTTTGCCTTTTTATTCTCTTTTTCAGATGAATCTATTACTGTTTAGACCAAGTAACAGAAAAGTTCAAGATATAATACTTACATGCTGTTTTGTGAAGGATATCATGAAAAAGAAGAAAATAACAAGAATTCAATAATATGATACTGAATAATATCATAAATAGGAACATACTAATATCATTTGCTGTAATATTAAAAATACATAAAACATTTACTGAATACATTTATACTCCATCACAATGAAACAATTTCCTCCTTAACAATCAACAATTTATACATGGCTAAATCTCTTTCGTTAATTATCTTGCATAACGGCAAACACTTGTTACCATTTACTAAGATATTCAAATACTTTGATACATGTATCTATGAAGGATGTATGGATGTTTATGTACATATATGCATGCAACCATGTTGAGATGAATTTAAGTATGTACCCCTGCATTTTAAAAAAAAATTCTCAATGAGTTTAAAAGAAAATGAGTTATATTTTGCAAATGAATCTATATCTTCTATAAAGTTTTCATACAATTCTGGACAGTATTCAGTTTTGGGAATGAATTCAAATAGAATTAGGAAAAAACTTCAAAAATGCAAATTATTTACAAATAGATATCCACAAAACCCTAAAATTCTGATGCATACATGAATAAATGAATATTTAAATGGAAGCGAAATCTCAAAGAAAGATTAAAGAAAATCAAACTTTTTGGAGGTAGTTGGCATTACACTGACCAACTGGAATTTAAATCATAATTTCATGGATACAAGAGAAACTACACAAAATATAGTAAAGGATGCCAATATTACATTGCTGGGGAAAAACTAAAACCAACTGAAGACAAGGTAAAAGCTGTATTGAGAGACTACTCCATCTCGAAACACAATAGGTTCTCTCAAGAGATGAGGCTCCCAAAGAAGTAATGTACAAAAAGACAAGAATCCAAGGTAGGATTTGATCATCTTATGTTACTTGTTTAGGCTCGAATAAACAGTAACACAAGAAAGAGTGAAAACAACAAGCTTTGAAAAATATCATTTCTTTTCCTAAAAAAAATCTTTAAAAGAGAGGAAAAAAGTATGAATTTACGGTTTTAAGAACCAAATGCAAAAACAATCCATGAATAAAATTTTAGTAGTTCTAATAATAAAATTTTCTAATGATTTCAAGTTTGAGTCCCCACGAAGAATCCATGATGGAAGATGACATATGCTGTTATCTATAGTGTTGAAGTCTTCAGTTCCTTATACAAAGAAGAATTATCACTCCTAGTTTTGAAAATCCAAATAAATCTTTAAAAGAGATGTCTTTGCTCAGGAATTTCGTATGCAGAACACGTATTTTCCAGGAAAAAGGAATTAATCCTTTTGAATTCAAGTAATTTGAAATTTCTCCAGACAGCACAACATACAATTTCCAGTGTAAGAGCCCAACTACTACTCAGAATATCTCTCCAAAACAAAGGTTATATCGTATTCTAAAATGCAAAAAGTGTCTGACGTCATCATGTTATAGAATATCGTCGAAATTATTTACTTGTTAAAGCTCATGTACACGCAGTGTGGTCCTGACGAAAACCAATCATTTTACTCTAAGAAATACAATTTTAAGAAATTGTTTACATCTTAAAAACGTAGTCCCATCATGACCTCGACAACAAGCAATCATTTTAAAAGAAACATAAAACTAATTTACGTGGTTGCTACTAATTTTGAATCGAAGTCAGGATCTAGGTCAACACCTGGTGTTTACAAAACGAACAGTCAAGGTGAAAATAGTTTCTGAAAAAGGTAGCATTGCAAGTGAATAAATTTACACTAAAAACGCATGAAATGAGAAATAAATAAAATTTAAAACTGACAAACGAATAAAATGATATAAATATATATGAAATCAGATAGAATTAAATCAAACACACATAACAAGTACTTTTGAAGAAGGAGAAAGAACAACAATCGATTTACAAACAAATATGAGATGGAGTGTTCATAGTTTTTGTTTAAATATTGTACTCACTCTTCAGAAAACAAAATTATATGTCCAAAAAGTGATAGATACTTCAAACATTAAATGTCAATCACATTTATATTTGAAGATGTATTTAAATGACTTAACATGTAAATTCATTTCTAGTTTGTTCCTTGACCCTTTTAACACCCTGAATATTGTTTCACTGCACATTTAAATTGCTATTTTAAAATAGTTTCTTTTTCATTTCTTTCAGTTACCATAATGATTTTATCCAGTGTTAAAATTCTCTCCTTGTACTGGGAGTTTATGCCGTTGTTTCTAAGGTTCTAGGTGTTAACATTATTAGTGCTCAATAGTAACAACAGCTGTAATGATGGTTTTGATCAGGCTTTGGGGAAACTTCGAATATATATAAATGTACACTGTACATATAAAAATGAATGAAATAAAAAGACAAATATCACATCCATAAACAAAATCATTAACTCAGAGACTCAAGTCAGTAGCGTAATTTACAGATAATATATAGGGATGAACTCTATAAAGAAAGGATGTAACCGTCTGCAGCAACATTAACTGATGAATTGATGTTTGGAATGTGAATAACCTAACCACGGGAAAAAAAAGGATCACGCAACACGATCATTTAGCAATATCAATCAAATCCGGGAAACAATAATTACTTGCTGGTTACTCGTTCACCCGAAGTCAATATGGTTTAACTCCAAAGACAAACTATGTACACAAATACCTACTTGCCTTTGGCACTGAAAGGGTAGTTCGTGAGACGTACTTTAGTCTGGTTTATAGTCTATACAACAAATCATACTAAATACTTGACCTGCCAAACTACATTCTCTTTCAAGATTGTTAGAAAAATTAGTTATTTTTCTGCCTTTTTATTCTCTTTTTCAGATGAATGTATTACTGTTTAGACCAAGTAACAGAAAAGTTCAAGATATAATTCTTACGCGCTGTTTTGTGAAGGATATCATGAAAAAGAAGAAAATAACAAGAATTCAATAATATGACACTGATTAATATCATAAATAGGAACATACTAATATCATTTGCTGCAAAATTAAAAATACATAAAACATTTACTGAATACATTTATCCTCCATCACAATAAAACAATTTCCTCCTTAACAATCAACAAGTTATACAAGGCTAAATCTCTTTCGTTACATATCTTGCATTACAGCAAACTTGTTAGCATATACTACAACAATGAAAGACTTTGATACATGTATCTATGAAGGATGTATGGATGTTTATGTACATATATGCATGCAACCATGTTGAGATGAATTTAAGTATGTACCCCTGCATTTTTAATAAATTCTCAATGAGATTAAAAGGAAAATTAGTTATATTTTGCAAATGAATCTATATCTTCCATAAAGTTTTCATACAATTCTGGACAGTATTCAGTTTTGGGAATGAATGCAAATAGAATTAGGAAAAAAACGTCAAAAATTCAAATTATTTACAAATAGTTACATATCCACAAAACCCTAAAATTCTGATGCATACATGAATAAAATGAATATTTAAATGGAAGCGAAATCTCAAAGAAAGATTAAAGAAAATCAAACTTTTTGGAGGTAGTTGGCATTACACTGCCCAATTGGGATTTAAATCATACTTTCATGCATACAAGAGAAACTGACACAAAATATACTAAAGGATGCCAATATTACATTGCTAGGGAAAAACTAAAACCAACTGAAGACAAGGTAAAAGCTGTATTGAGAGACTGCTCCATCTCGAAACACAATAGGTTCTCTCAAGAGATGTGGCTCCCAACGAAGTATTGTACAAAAAGACAAGAATCCAAGGTAGGATTTGATCATCTTATGTTACTTGTTTAGGCTCGAATAAACAGTAACACAAGAAATAGTGAAAACAACAAGCTTTGAAAAATATCATTTCTTTTCCTAAAAAAAATCTTTAAAAGTGAGGAAAAATGTATAAATTTACGGTTTTAAGAATGAAATACAAAAGTAATCCATGAATAAAATTTTAGTAGTTCTAATAATATAATTTTCTAATGATTTCAAGTTTGAGTCCCCACGAAGAATCCATGATGGAAGATGACACATGCTGTTATCTATAGTGTTGAAGTCTTCAGTTCCTTATACAAAGATGAATTATCACTCCCAGTTTTGAAAATCCAAATAAATCTTTAAAAGAGATGTCTTTGCTCAGGAATTTCGTATGCAGAACACGTATTTTCCAGGAAAAAGGAATTAATCCTTTTGAATTCAAGTAATTTGAAATTATTCCAGACAGCACAACATACAATTTCCAGTGTAAGAGCCCAACTACTACTGAGAATATCTCTCCAAAACAAAGGTTATATCGTATTCTAAAATGCAAAAAGGGGCTGACGTGATCATGTTACAGAACATCGTCGAAATTATTTACTTGTTAAAGCTCATGTACACGCTGTGTGGTCCTGACGAAAACCAATCATTTTACTCTAAGAAATAAAATTTTAAGAAATAGTTTACGTCTTAAAAACGTAGTCCCATCATGACCTCGACAACAAGAAATCATTTTAAAAGAAAAATAAAACTAATTTACGTGGTTGCTACTAATTTTGAATCGAAGTCAGGATCTAGGTCAACACCTGGTGTTTACAAAACGAACAGTCAAGGTCAAAATAGTTTCTGAAAAAGGTATTGTTTCAAATGAATAAATTTACACTAAAAACGCATGAAATGAGAAATAATTAAAATTTAAAACTGACAAACAAATAAATTGATATAAATATATATGAAATCAGATAGAATTAAATCAAATACACAAAACAAGTACTTTTGAAGAAGGAGAAAGAACAACAATCGATTTACAAACAAATATGAGATCCAGTATTCACAGCTTTTGTTAAAATATTGTATTCATTCTTCTGAAAACAAAATTATATGGCCAAAAAGTGATAGATACTTCAAACATTAAATGTCAGTCACATTTATATTTAAATATGTATTTAAATGACTTAACATGTAAATTCATTTCTAGTTTGTTCCTTGACCGTTTTAACACCCTGAATATTGTTTCACTGCACATTTAAATTGCTATTTTAAAATAGTTTCTTTTTCATTTCTTTCAGTTACCATAATGATTTTCTCCAGTGTTAAAATTATCTCCTTGTACTGGACGTTCATGCCGTTGTTTCTAAGGTTCTAGGTGTTAACATTATTAGTGCTTAATAGTAACAACAGCTGTAATGATGGTTTTGATCAGGCTTTGGGGAAACTTCGAATATATATAAATGTACACTGTACATATAAAAATGAATGAAATAAAAAGACAACTATCACATCCACAAACAATATCATTAACTAAGAGACTCAAGTCAGTGGCGTAATTTACAGATAATATACAGGGATGAACTCTATAAAGAAAGGATGTAACCGACTGCACCAACTTTAACTGATGACTTGATGTGTGGAATGTGATTAATCCAACATCGGGAAAAAAAAGGATCACACAACCCAATCATTTTGCAATATCAATCGAATTCGCGAAACAATAATTACTTGCTGGTTACTCGTTCACCCGAAGTTAATATGGTTTAACTCCAAAGACAAACTATGTAAACAAATACCTGCTTGCCTTTGGCACTGAAAGGGTAGTTAGTGAGACGTATTTTAGTCTGGTTTATAGTCTATACAACAAATCATACTAAATACGTGACCTGCCAAACTACATCCTCTTTCAAGATTGTTAGAAAGATTAGTTATTTTTCTGCCTTTTTATTCTCCTTTTCAGATGAATGTATTACTGTTTAGACCAAGTAACAGAAAAGTTCAAGATATAATACTTACCATCTGTTTTGTGAAGGATATCAGGAAAAAGAAGAAAATAACAAGAATCCTCTAATATGATACTGATTAATATCATAAATAGGAACATACTAATATCATTTGCGGCAAAATTAAAAATACATAAAACATTTACTGAATACATTTATCCTCCATCACAATAAAACAATTTCCTCCTTAACAATCAACAAGTTATACATGGCTAAATCTCTTTCGTTACATATCTTGCATTACAGCAAACTTGTTAGCATATGCTAGGACAATGAAAGACTTTCATACATATATCTATGAAGGATGTATGGATGTTTATGTACATATATGCATGCAACCATGTTGAGATGAATTTAAGTATGTACCCCTGCATTTTTTAAAAAAAATTCTCAATGAAGTTTTAAAGGAAAATGAGTTATATTTTGCAAATGAATCTATATCTTCCATAAAGTTTTCATACAATTCTGGACAGTATTCAGTGTTGGGAATGAATTCAAATAGAATTAGGAACAAACTTCAAAAATGCAAATTATTTACAAATAGATATCCACAAAACCCTAAAATTCTGATGCATACATGAATAAATGAATATTTAAATGGAAGCGAAATCTCAAAGAAAGATCAAAGAAAATCAAACTTTTTGGAGGTAGTTGGCATTACACTGCCCAATTGGAATTTAAATCATAATTTCATTGATACAAGAGAAACTGACACAAAATATAGTAAAGGATGCCAATATTACAATGCTGGGGAAAAACTAAAACCAACTGAAGACAAGGTAAAAGCTGTCTTGAGAGACTGCTCTATCTCGAAACACAATAGGTTCTCTCATGAGATGTGGCTCCCAACGAAGTATTGTACAAAAAGACAAGAATCCAAGGTATAATTTGAGCATCTTATATTACTTGTTTAGGATCGAATAAACAGTAACACAAGAAATAGTGAAAACAACAAGCTTTGAAAAATATCATTTCTTTTCCTAAAAAAAGTCTTTAAAAGTGAGGAAAAAAGTATGAATTTACGGTTTTAAGAATGAAATACAAAAGTAATCCATGAATAAAATTTTAGTAGTTCTAATAATACAATTTTCTAATGATTTCAAGTTTGAGTCCCCACGAAGAATCCATGATGGAAGATGACATATGCTGTTATCTATAGTGTTGAAGTCTTCAGTTCCTTATACAAAGATGAATTATCACTCCTAGTTTTGAAAATCCAAATAAATCTTTAAAAGAGATGTCTTTGCTCAGGAATTTCGTATGCAGAACACGTATTTTCCAGGAAAAAGGAATTAATCCTTTTGAATTCAAGTAATTTGAAATTATTCCAGACAGCACAACATACAATTTCCAGTGTAAGAGCCCAACTACTACTCAGAATATCTCTCCAAAACAAAGGTTATATCATATTTTGAAATGCAAAAAGGGGCTGACGTCATCATGTTACAGAACATCGTCGAAATTATTTACTTGTAAAAGCTCATGTACACGTAGTGTGGTCCTGACGAAAACCAATCATTTTACTCTAAGAAATAAAATTTTAAGAAATTGTTTACATCTTAAAAACGTAGTCCATTCATGACCTCAACAACATGCAATCATTTTAAAAGAAAAATAGAACTAATTTACGTGGTTGCTACTAATTTTGAATCGAAGTCAGGATCTAGGTCAACACCTGGTGTTTACAAAACGAACAGTCAAGGTCAAAATATTTTCTGATAAAGGTATCGTTTCAAGTGAGTAAATTTACACTAAAAACGCATGAAATCAGAAATAAATAAAATTTAAAACTGACAAACAAATAAATTGATATAAATATATATGAAATTAGATAGAATTAAATCAAATACACATAACAAGTACTTTTGAAGAAGGAGAAAGAACCACAATCACTTTACATACAAATATCAGATCCAGTATTCATAGTTTTTGTTAAAATATTGTATTCATTCTTCTGAAAACAAAATTATATGGCCAAAAAGTGACAGATACTTCAAACATTAAATGTCAATCACATTTATATTTGAAGATGTATTTAAATGACTTAACATGTAAATTCGTTTCTAGCTTGCTCCTTGACCGTTTTAACAGCCTGAATAATGTTTCACTGCACATTTAAATTGCTATTTTAAAATAGTTTCTTTTTCATTTCTTTCAGTTACCATAATGATTTTATCCAGTGTTAAAATCCTCTCCTTGTACTGGGAGTTTATGCCGTTGTTTTTAAGGTTCCAGGTGTTAACATTATTAGTGCTCAATAGTAACAACAGCTGTAATGGTTTTAATGAGGCTTTGGGGAAACTTCGAATATATATAAATGTACACTGTATATAAAAAAATGAATGAAATAAAAAGACAACTATCACATCCACAAACAAAATCATTGACTCAGAGACTCAAGTCAGTGGCGTAATTAACAGATAATATACAGGATTGAACTCTATAAAGAAAGTATGTAACCGACTGCACCAACTTTAACTGATGACTTGATGTGTGGGATGTGATTAATCTAACATCGGGAAAAAAAAGGATCACACAACTCAATCATTTAGCAATATCAATCGAATCCGGGAAACAATAATTACTTGCTGGTTACTCGTTCACCCGAAGTTAATATGGTTTAACTCCAAAGACAAACTATGTACACAAATACCTACTTGCCTTTCCCACTGAAAGGGTAGTTAGTAACACGTACTTTAGTCTGGCTTATAGTCTATACAAGTCAGTGGCGTAATTTACAGATAAGATACAGGAATGAACTCTATAAAGAAAGGATGTAACCGACTGCACCAACTTTAACTGATGACTTGATGTGTGGGATGTGATTTATCTAACATCGGGAAAAAAAAGGATAACACAACCCAATCATTTAGCAATATCAATCGAATTCGCGAAACAATAATTACTTGCTGGTTTAATAGGCAAAAAGACCTCCTTCACCCGAACTTAATATGGTTTAACTCCAAAGACAAACTATGTACACAAATACCTGCTTGCCTTTGGCACTGAAAGGGTAGTACGTGACACGTACTTTAGTCTGGTTTATAGTCTATACAACAAATCATACTAAATACTTGACCTGCCAAACTACATTCTCTTTCAAGATTGTTAGAAAAATTAGTTATTTTTCTGCCTTTTTATTCTCTTTTTCAGATGAATGTATTACTGTTTAGACCAAGTAACAGAAACGTTCAAGATATATTACTTACCATCTGTTTTGTGAAGGATATCATGAAAAAGAAGAAAATAACAAGAATTCAATAATATGATACTGATTAATATCATAAATAGGAACATACTAATATCATTTGCTTTAATATTAAAAATACATAAAACATTTACTGAATACATTTATCCTCTATCATAATAAAACAATTTCCTCCTTAACAATCAACAAGTTATACATGGCTAAATCTCTTTCCTTAAATATACTGCATTACAGCAAACTTGTTAGCATATACTAGGACAATAAAAGACTTTGATACATGTATCTATGAAGGATGTACGCATGTTTATGTACATATATGCATGCAACCATGTTGAGATGAATTTAAGTATGTACCCCTGCATTTTAAAAAAAAATCTCAATGAATTTTTAAAGGAAAATGAGTTATATTTTGCAAATGAATCTATATTTTCCATAAAGTTTTCATACAATTCTGGACAGCACTCAGTTTTGGGAATGAATTCAAATAGAATTAGGAAAAAACTTCAGAAATTCAAATTATTTACAAATAGGTAGATATCCACAAAACCTTAAAATTCTGATGCATACATGAATAAATGAATATTTAAATGGAAGCGAAATCTCAAAGAAAGATTAAAGAAAATCAAACTTTTTGGAGGTAGTTGGCATTATACTGCCCAATTGGAATTTAAATCATAATTTCATTGATACAAGAGAAACTGACACAAAATATAGTAAAGGATGCCAATATTACAATGCTGGGAAAAAACTAAAACCAACTGAAGACAAGGTAAAAGCTGTCTTGAGAGACTGCTCCATCTCGAAACACAATAGGTTCTCTCAAGAGATGTGGCTCCCATAGAAGTATTGTACAAGAAGACAAGAATCCAAGGTAGGATTTGATCATCTTATGTTAATCGTTTGGGCTCGAATAAACAGTAACACAAGAAATAGTGAAAACAACAAGCTTTGAAAAATATCATTTCTTTTGATAGAAAAATTCTTTAAAAGTGAGGAAAAAAGTATGAATTACGGTTTGAAGAATCAAATACAAAAATAATCCATGAATAAAATTTTAGTAGTTCTAATAATAAAATTTTCTAATGATTTCAAGTTTGAGTCCCCACGAAGAATCTATGATGGAAGATGACATATGCTGTTATCTATAGTGTTGAAGTCTACAGTTCCTAATAGAAAGAAGAATTATCACTCCTAGTTTTGAAAATGAGTTTAAAAGGAAAATGACTTATTTTTGGCAAATGAATCTATATCTTCCATAAAGTTTTCATACAATTCTGGACAGTATTCAGTGTTGGGAATGAATTCAAATAGAATTAGGAACAAAATTCAAAAATGCAAATTATTTACAAATAGATATCCACAAAACCCTAAAATTCTGATGCATAGATGAATTAATGAATATTTAAATGGAAGCGAAATCTCAAAGAAAGATTAAAGAAAATCAAACTTTTTGGAGGTAGTTGGCATTACACAGCTTAATTGGAATTTAAATCATAATTGCATTGATACAAGAGAAACTGACACAAAATATAGTAAAGGATGCCAATATTGCAATGCTGGGGAAAAACTAAAACTAACTGAAGACAAGGTAAAAGCTGTCTTGAGAGACTACTCTATCTCGAAACACAAGAGGTTCTCTCATGAGATGTGGCTTCCAACGAAGTATTGTACAAAAAGACAAGAATCCAAGGTAGAAATTGAGCATCTTATGTTACTTGTTTAGGCTCGAATAAACAGTAACACAAGAAATAGTGAAAACAACAAGCTTTGAAAAATATCATTTCTTTTCCAAAAAAAAATCTTTAAAAGTGAGGAAAAAAGTATGAATTTACGGTTTTAAGAATGAAATACAAAAGTAATCCATGAATAAAATTTTAGTAGTTCTAATAATATAATTTTCTAATGATTTCAAGTTTGAGTCCCCACGAAGAATTCATGATGGAAGATGACATATGCTGTTATCTATAGTGTTGAAGTCTTCAGTTCCTTATACAAAGATGAATTATCACTCCCAGTTTTGAAAATCCAAATAAATCTTTAAAAGAGATGTCATTGCTCAGGAATTTCGTATGCAGAACACGTATTTTCCAGGAAAAAGGAATTAATCCTTTTGAATTCAAGTAATTTGAAATTATTCCAGACAGCACAACATACAATTTCCAGTGTAAGAGCCCAACTACTACTGAGAATATCTCTCCAAAACAAAGGTTATATTGTATTCTAAAATGCAAAAAGGGGGTGAGGTGATAATGATACTGAACATCGTCGAAATTATTTACTTGTTAAAGCTCATCTACACGTAGGGTGGTACTGACGAAAACCAATCATTTTACTCCAAGAAATAAACTTTTAAGAAATTGTTTACATCTTAAAAACGTAGTCCCATCATGACCTCGACAATAAGCAATCATTTTAAAAGAAAAATAGAACTAATTTACGTGGTTGCTACTAATTTTGAATCGAAGTCAGGATCTAGGTCAACACCTGGTGTTTACAAAACGAACAGTCAAGGTCAAAATATTTTCTGATAAAGGTATCGTTTCAAGTGAATAAATTTACACTAAAAAGGCATGAAATCAGCAATAAATAAAATTTAAAACTGATAAACAAATAAATTGATATAAATATATATGAAATCAGATAGAATTAAATCAAATACACATAACAAGTACTTTTGAAGAAGGAGAAAGAACCACAATCACTTTACATACAAATATCAGAGCCAGTCTTCATAGTTTTTGTTAAAATATTGTATTCATTCTTCAGAAAACAAAATTATATGGCCAAAAAGTGATAGATACTTCAAACATTAAATGTCAATCACATTTATATTTGAAGATGTATTTAAATGACTTAACATGTAAATTCATTTCTAGTTTGTTCCTTGACCGTTTTAACACCCTGAATATTGTTTCACTGCACATTTAAATTGCTATTTTAAAATAGTTTCTTTTTCATTTCTTTCAGTTACCATAATGATTTTCTCCAGTGTTAAAATTCTCTCCTTGTACTGGGAGTTTATGCCATTGTTTCTAAGGTTCTAGGTGTTAACATTATTAGTGCTCAATAGTAACAACAGCTGTAATGATGGTTTTGATTAGGCTTTGGGGAAACTTCGAATATATATAAATGTACACTGTACATATAAAAATGAATGAAATAAAAAGACAACTATCACATCCATAAACAAAATCATTAACTCAGAGACTCAAGTCAGTGGCGTAATTTGCAGATAATACACAGGGATGAACTCTATAAAGAAAGGATGTAACCGACTGCACCAACATTAACTGATGACTTGATGTGTGGAATGTGAATAACCTAACCCCAGGAAAAAAAAAAGGATCACGCAACCCAATCATTTAGCAATATCAATCAAATCCGGGAAACAATAATTACTTGCTGGTTACTCGTTCACCCGAAGTTAATATGGTTTAACTCCAAAGACAAACTATGTACACAAATACCTACTTGCCTTTGGCACTGAAAGGGTAGTTCGTGACACGTACTTTAGTCTGGTTTATAGTCTATACAACAAATCATACTAAATACTTGACCTGCCAAACTACATTCTCTTTCAAGATTGTTAGAAAAATTAGTTATTTTTCTGCCTTTTTATTCTCTTTTTCAGATGAATGTATTACTGTTTAGACCAAGTAACAGAAAAGTTCAAGATATATTACTTACCATCTGTTTTGTGAAGGATATCATGAAAAAGAAGAAAATACCAAAAATTCAATAATATGATACTGATTAATATCATAAATAGGAACATACTAATATCATTTCCTGCAAAATAAAAATACATAAAACATTTACTAAATACATGTATCCTCCATCGCAATAAAACAATTTCCTCCTTAACAATCAACAAGTTATACATGGCTAAATCTCTTTCGTTACATATCTTGCATTACAGCAAACTTGTTAGCATATACTAGAACAATGAAAGACTTTCATACATGTATCTATGAAGGATGTATGGATGTTTATGTACATATATGCATGCAACCATGTTGAGATGAATTTAAGTATGTACCCCTGCATTTTTAAAGAAAAATTCTCAATGAGTTTAAAAGGAAAATGAGTTATATTTTGCAAATGAATCTATATCTTCCATAAAGTTTTCATACAATTCTGGACAGTATTCAGTTTTGGGAATGAATTCAAATAGAATTAGGAAAAAACGTCAAAAATTCAAATTATTTACAAATAGTTAGATATCCACAAAACCCTAAAATTCTGATGCATACATGAATAAAATGAATATTTAAATGGAAGCGAAATCTCAAAGAAAGATTAAAGAAAATCAAACTTTTTGGAGGTAGTTGGCACTACACTGCCCAATTGGGATTTAAATCATACTTTCATGCATACAAGAGAAACTGACACAAAATATAGTAAAGGATGCCAATATTACATTGCTGGGGAAAAACTAAAACCAACTGAAGACAAGGTAAAAGCTGTATTGAGAGACTGCTCCATCATGAAACACAATAGGTTCTCTCAAGAGCTGTGGCTCCCAACGAAGTATTGTACAAAAAGACAAGAATCCAAGGTAGGATTTGATCATCTTATGTTATTTGCTTAGGCTCGAATAAACAGTAACACAAGAAATAGTGAAAACAACAAGCTTTGATAAATATCATTTCTTGTCCTAAAAAAATCTTCAAAAGTGAGGAAAAATGTATGAACTTACGGTTTTAAGAATCAAATACAAAAGTAATCCATGAATAAAATTTTAGTAGTTCTAATAATAAAATTTTCTAATGATTTCAAGTTTGAGTCCCCACGAAGAATCCATGATGGAAGATGACATATGCTGTTATCTATAGTGTTGAAGTCTACAGTTCCTAATAGAAAGAAGAATTATCACTCCTAGTTTTGAAAATCCAAATAAATCTTTAAAAGAGATGTCTTTGCTCAAGAATTTCGTATGCAGAACACGTATTTTGCAGGAAAAAGGAATTAATCCTTTTGAATTCAAGTAATTTGAAATTATTCCAGACAGCACAACATACAATTTCCAGTGTAAGAGCCCAACTACTACTGAGAATATCTCTCCAAAACAAAGGTTATATCGTATTCTAAAATGCAAAAAGGGGCTGACGTGATCATGTTACAGAACATCGTCGAAATTATTTACTTGTTAAAGCTCATGTACACGCTGTGTGGTCCTGACGAAAACCAATCATTTTACTCTAAGAAATAAAATTTTAAGAAATTGTTTACATCTTAAAAACGTAGTCCCATCATGACCTCGACAATAAGCAATCATTTTAAAAGAAAAATAAAACTAATTTACGTGGTTGCTACTAATTTTGAATCGAAGTCAGGATCTAGGTCAACACCTGGTGTTTACAAAACGAACAGTCAAGGTCAAAATAGTTTCTGAAAAAGGTATTGTTTCAAATGCATAAATTTGCACTAAAAACGCATGAAATGAGAAATAAATAAAATTTAAAACTGACAAACAAATAAATTGATATAAATATATATGAAATCAGATAGAATTAAAAAAAAATACACAAAACAAGTACTTTTGAAGAAGGAGAAAGAACAACAATCGATTTACAAACAAATATCAGATCCAGTATTCACAGCTTTTGTTAAAATATTGTATTCATTCTTCTGAAAACAAAATTATATGGCCAAAAAGTGATAGATACTTCAAACATTAAATGTCAATCACATTTATATTTAAAGATGTATTTAAATGACTTAACATGTAAATTCATTTCTAGTTTGTTCCTTGACCGTTTTAACACCCTGAATATTGTTTCACTGCACATTTAAATATCTATTTTAAAATAGTTTCTGATTCATTTCTTTCAGTTACCATAATGATTTTCTCCAGTGTTGAAATTCTCTCCTTGTACTGGGAATTTATGCCGTTGTTTCTAAGGTTCTAGGTGTTAACATTATTAGTGCTCAATAGTAACAACAGCTGTAATGATGGTTTTGATCAGGCTTTAGGGAAACTTCGAATATATATAAATGTACACTGTACATATAAAAATGAATGAAATAAAAAGACAACTATATCATCCACAAACAATATCATTAACTCGGAGACTCAAGTCAGTGGCGTAATTTACAGATAATATACAGGGATGAACTCTATAAAGAAGGGATGGAACCGACTGCACCAACTTTAACTGATGACTTGATGTGTGGAATGTGATTAATCTAACATCGGGAAAAAAAAAGGATCACACTGGTTACTCGTTCACCCGAAGTTAATATGGTTTAACTCCAAAGACAAACTATGTACACAAATACCTACTTGCCTTTGGCACTGAAAGGGTAGTTAGTAACACGTACTTTAGTCTGGCTTATAGTCTATACAAGTCAGTGGCGTAATTTACATATAAGATACAGGAATGAACTCTATAAAGAAAGGATGTAACCGACTGCACCAACTTTAACTGATGACTTGATGTGTGGGATGTGATTTATCTAACATCGGGAAAAAAAAGGATAACACAACCCAATCATTTAGCAATATCAATCGAATTCGGGAAATAATAATTACTTGCTGGTTTAATAGGCAAAAAGACCTCCATCACTCGAAGTTAATATGGTTTAACTCCAAAGACAAACTATGTACACAAATACATGCTTGCCTTTGGCACTGAAAGGGTAGTACTTGACACGTACTTTAGTCTGGTTTATAGTCTATACAACAAATCATACTAAATACTTGACCTGCCAAACTACATTCTCTTTCAAGATTGTTAGAAAAATTAGTTATTTTTCTGCCTTTTTATTCTCTTTTTCAGATGAATGTATTACTGTTTAGACCAAGTAACAGAAAAGTTCAAGATATATTACTTACCATCTGTTTTGTGAAGGATATCATGAAAAAGAAGAAAATAACAAGAATTCAATAATATGATACTGATTAATATCATAAATAGGAACATACTAATATCATTTGCTTTAATATTAAAAATACATAAAACATTTACTCTATACATTTATCCTCTATCATAATAAAACAATTTCCTCCTTAACAATCAACAAGTTATACATGGCTAAATCTCTCTCGTTATATATCTTGCATTACAGCAAACTTGTTAGCATATACTAGGACAATGAAAGACTATGATACATGTATCTATGAAGGATGTATGCATGTTTATGTACATATATGCATGCAACCATGTTGAGATGAATTTAAGTATGTACCCCTGCATTTTAAAAAAAAATCTCAATGAAGTTTTAAAGGAAAATGAGTTATATTTTGCAAATGAATCTATATTTTCCATAAAGTTTTCATACAATTCTGGACAGTATTCAGTTTTGGGAATGAATTCAAATAGAATTAGGAAAAAACTTCAAAAATTCAAATTATTTACAAATAGTTAGATATCCACAAAACCCTAAAATTCTGATGCATACATGAATAAATGAATATTTAAATGGAAGCGAAATCTCAAAGAAAGATTAAAGAAAATCAAACTTTTTGGAGGTAGTTGGCATTACACTGCCCAATTGGAATTTAAATCATAATTTCATTGATACAAGAGAAACTGACACAAAATATAGTAAAGGATGCCAATATTACAATGCTGGGGAAAAAAACTAAAACCAACTGAAGACAAGGTAAAAGCTGTCTTGAGAGACTGCTCCATCTCGAAACACAATAGGTTCTCTCAAGAGATGTGGCTCCCATAGAAGTATTGTACAAGAAGACAAGAATCCAAGGTAGGATTTGATCATCTTATATTACTTGTTTGGGCTCGAATAAACAGTAACACAAGAAATAGTGAAAACAACAAGCTTTGAAAAATATCATTTCTTTTGATAGAAAAATTCTTTAAAAGTGAGGAAAAAAGTATGAATTTACGGTTTGAAGAATCATATACAAAAATAATCCATGAATAAAATTTTAGTAGTTCTAATAATAAAATTTTCTAATGATTTCAAGTTTGAGTCCCCACGAAGAATCCATGATGGAAGATGACATATGCTGTTATCTATAGTGTTGAAGTCTACAGTTCCTAATAGAAAGAAGAATTATCACTCCTAGTTTTGAAAATCCAAATAAATCTTTCAAAGAGATGTCTTTGCTCAGGAATTTCGTATGCAGAACACGTATTTTGCAGGAAAAAGGAATTAATCCTTTTGAATTCAAGCAATTTGAAATTATTCCAGACAGCACAAGATACAATTTCCAGTGTAAGAGCCCAACTACTACTGAGAATATCTCTCCAAAACAAAGGTTATATTGTATTCTAAAATGCAAAAAGGGGGTGACGTGATCATGATACTGAACATCGTCAAAATTATTTACTTGTTAAAGCTCATGTACACGTAGTGTGGTCCTGACGAAAACCAATCATTTTACTCTAAGAAATAAACTTTAAAGAAATTGTTTACATCTTAAAAACGTAGTCCCATCATGACCTCGACAATAAGCAATCATTTTAAAAGAAAAATAGAACTAATTTACGTGGTTGCTACTAATTTTGAATCGAAGTCAGGATCTAGGTCAACACCTGGTGTTTACAAAACGAACAGTCAAGGTCAAAATATTTTCTGATAAAGGTATCGTTTCAAGTGAATAAATTTACACTAAAAAGGCATGAAATCAGCAATAAATAAAATTTAAAACTGATAAACAAATAAATTGATATAAATATATATGAAATCAGATAGAATTAAATCAAATACACATAACAAGTACTTTTGAAGAAGGCGAAAGAACCACAATCACTTTACATACAAATATCAGAGCCAGTCTTCATAGTTTTTGTTAAAATATTGTATTCATTCTTCAGAAAACAAAATTATATGGCCAAAAAGTGATAGATACTTCAAACATTAAATGTCAATCACATTTATATTTGAAGATGTATTTAAATGACTTAACATGTAAATTCATTTCTAGTTTGTTCCTTGACCGTTTTAACACCCTGAATATTGTTTCACTGCACATTTAAATTGCTATTTTAAAATAGTTTCTTTTTCATTTCTTTCAGTTACCATAATGATTTTCTCCAGTGTTAAAATTCTCTCCTTGTACTGGGAGTTTATGCCATTGTTTCTAAGGTTCTAGGTGTTAACATTATTAGTGCTCAATAGTAACAACAGCTGTAATGATGGTTTTGATTAGGCTTTGGGGAAACTTCGAATATATATAAATGTACACTGTACATATAAAAATGAATGAAATAAAAAGACAACTATCACATCCATAAACAAAATCATTAACTCAGAGACTCAAGTCAGTGGCGTAATTTGCAGATAATACACAGGGATGAACTCTATAAAGAAAGGATGTAACCGACTGCACCAACATTAACTGATGACTTGATGTGTGGAATGTGAATAACCTAACCCCAGGAAAAAAAAAAGGATCACGCAACCCAATCATTTAGCAATATCAATCAAATCCGGGAAACAATAATTACTTGCTGGTTACTCGTTCACCCGAAGTTAATATGGTTTAACTCCAAAGACAAACTATGTACACAAATACCTACTTGCCTTTGGCACTGAAAGGGTAGTTCGTGACACGTACTTTAGTCTGGTTTATAGTCTATACAACAAATCATACTAAATACTTGACCTGCCAAACTACATTCTCTTTCAAGATTGTTAGAAAAATTAGTTATTTTTCTGCCTTTTTATTCTCTTTTTCAGATGAATGTATTACTGTTTAGACCAAGTAACAGAAAAGTTCAAGATATATTACTTACCATCTGTTTTGTGAAGGATATCATGAAAAAGAAGAAAATACCAAAAATTCAATAATATGATACTGATTAATATCATAAATAGGAACATACTAATATCATTTCCTGCAAAATTAAAAATACATAAAACATTTACTAAATACATGTATCCTCCATCGCAATAAAACAATTTCCTCCTTAACAATCAACAAGTTATACATGGCTAAATCTCTTTCGTTACATATCTTGCATTACAGCAAACTTGTTAGCATATACTAGAACAATGAAAGACTTTCATACATGTATCTATGAAGGATGTATGGATGTTTATGTACATATATGCATGCAACCATGTTGAGATGAATTTAAGTATGTACCCCTGCATTTTTAAAGAAAAATTCTCAATGAGTTTAAAAGGAAAATGAGTTATATTTTGCAAATGAATCTATATCTTCCATAAAGTTTTCATACAATTCTGGACAGTATTCAGTTTTGGGAATGAATTCAAATAGAATTAGGAAAAAACGTCAAAAATTCAAATTATTTACAAATAGTTAGATATCCACAAAACCCTAAAATTCTGATGCATACATGAATAAAATGAATATTTAAATGGAAGCGAAATCTCAAAGAAAGATTAAAGAAAATCAAACTTTTTGGAGGTAGTTGGCACTACACTGCCCAATTGGGATTTAAATCATACTTTCATGCATACAAGAGAAACTGACACAAAATATAGTAAAGGATGCCAATATTACATTGCTGGGGAAAAACTAAAACCAACTGAAGACAAGGTAAAAGCTGTATTGAGAGACTGCTCCATCATGAAACACAATAGGTTCTCTCAAGAGCTGTGGCTCCCAACGAAGTATTGTACAAAAAGACAAGAATCCAAGGTAGGATTTGATCATCTTATGTTATTTGCTTAGGCTCGAATAAACAGTAACACAAGAAATAGTGAAAACAACAAGCTTTGATAAATATCATTTCTTGTCCTAAAAAAATCTTCAAAAGTGAGGAAAAATGTATGAACTTACGGTTTTAAGAATCAAATACAAAAGTAATCCATGAATAAAATTTTAGTAGTTCTAATAATAAAATTTTCTAATGATTTCAAGTTTGAGTCCCCACGAAGAATCCATGATGGAAGATGACATATGCTGTTATCTATAGTGTTGAAGTCTACAGTTCCTAATAGAAAGAAGAATTATCACTCCTAGTTTTGAAAATCCAAATAAATCTTTAAAAGAGATGTCTTTGCTCAAGAATTTCGTATGCAGAACACGTATTTTGCAGGAAAAAGGAATTAATCCTTTTGAATTCAAGTAATTTGAAATTATTCCAGACAGCACAACATACAATTTCCAGTGTAAGAGCCCAACTACTACTGAGAATATCTCTCCAAAACAAAGGTTATATCGTATTCTAAAATGCAAAAAGGGGCTGACGTGATCATGTTACAGAACATCGTCGAAATTATTTACTTGTTAAAGCTCATGTACACGCTGTGTGGTCCTGACGAAAACCAATCATTTTACTCTAAGAAATAAAATTTTAAGAAATTGTTTACATCTTAAAAACGTAGTCCCATCATGACCTCGACAATAAGCAATCATTTTAAAAGAAAAATAAAACTAATTTACGTGGTTGCTACTAATTTTGAATCGAAGTCAGGATCTAGGTCAACACCTGGTGTTTACAAAACGAACAGTCAAGGTCAAAATAGTTTCTGAAAAAGGTATTGTTTCAAATGCATAAATTTGCACTAAAAACGCATGAAATGAGAAATAAATAAAATTTAAAACTGACAAACAAATAAATTGATATAAATATATATGAAATCAGATAGAATTAAAAAAAAATACACAAAACAAGTACTTTTGAAGAAGGAGAAAGAACAACAATCGATTTACAAACAAATATCAGATCCAGTATTCACAGCTTTTGTTAAAATATTGTATTCATTCTTCTGAAAACAAAATTATATGGCCAAAAAGTGATAGATACTTCAAACATTAAATGTCAATCACATTTATATTTAAAGATGTATTTAAATGACTTAACATGTAAATTCATTTCTAGTTTGTTCCTTGACCGTTTTAACACCCTGAATATTGTTTCACTGCACATTTAAATATCTATTTTAAAATAGTTTCTGATTCATTTCTTTCAGTTACCATAATGATTTTCTCCAGTGTTGAAATTCTCTCCTTGTACTGGGAATTTATGCCGTTGTTTCTAAGGTTCTAGGTGTTAACATTATTAGTGCTCAATAGTAACAACAGCTGTAATGATGGTTTTGATCAGGCTTTAGGGAAACTTCGAATATATATAAATGTACACTGTACATATAAAAATGAATGAAATAAAAAGACAACTATATCATCCACAAACAATATCATTAACTCGGAGACTCAAGTCAGTGGCGTAATTTACAGATAATATACAGGGATGAACTCTATAAAGAAGGGATGGAACCGACTGCACCAACTTTAACTGATGACTTGATGTGTGGAATGTGATTAATCTAACATCGGGAAAAAAAAAGGATCACACTGGTTACTCGTTCACCCGAAGTTAATATGGTTTAACTCCAAAGACAAACTATGTACACAAATACCTACTTGCCTTTGGCACTGAAAGGGTAGTTAGTAACACGTACTTTAGTCTGGCTTATAGTCTATACAAGTCAGTGGCGTAATTTACATATAAGATACAGGAATGAACTCTATAAAGAAAGGATGTAACCGACTGCACCAACTTTAACTGATGACTTGATGTGTGGGATGTGATTTATCTAACATCGGGAAAAAAAAGGATAACACAACCCAATCATTTAGCAATATCAATCGAATTCGGGAAATAATAATTACTTGCTGGTTTAATAGGCAAAAAGACCTCCATCACTCGAAGTTAATATGGTTTAACTCCAAAGACAAACTATGTACACAAATACATGCTTGCCTTTGGCACTGAAAGGGTAGTACTTGACACGTACTTTAGTCTGGTTTATAGTCTATACAACAAATCATACTAAATACTTGACCTGCCAAACTACATTCTCTTTCAAGATTGTTAGAAAAATTAGTTATTTTTCTGCCTTTTTATTCTCTTTTTCAGATGAATGTATTACTGTTTAGACCAAGTAACAGAAAAGTTCAAGATATATTACTTACCATCTGTTTTGTGAAGGATATCATGAAAAAGAAGAAAATAACAAGAATTCAATAATATGATACTGATTAATATCATAAATAGGAACATACTAATATCATTTGCTTTAATATTAAAAATACATAAAACATTTACTCTATACATTTATCCTCTACCATAATAAAACAATTTCCTCCTTAACAATCAACAAGTTATACATGGCTAAATCTCTCTCGTTATATATCTTGCATTACAGCAAACTTGTTAGCATATACTAGGACAATGAAAGACTATGATACATGTATCTATGAAGGATGTATGCATGTTTATGTACATATATGCATGCAACCATGTTGAGATGAATTTAAGTATGTACCCCTGCATTTTAAAAAAAAATCTCAATGAAGTTTTAAAGGAAAATGAGTTATATTTTGCAAATGAATCTATATTTTCCATAAAGTTTTCATACAATTCTGGACAGTATTCAGTTTTGGGAATGAATTCAAATAGAATTAGGAAAAAACTTCAAAAATTCAAATTATTTACAAATAGTTAGATATCCACAAAACCCTAAAATTCTGATGCATACATGAATAAATGAATATTTAAATGGAAGCGAAATCTCAAAGAAAGATTAAAGAAAATCAAACTTTTTGGAGGTAGTTGGCATTACACTGCCCAATTGGAATTTAAATCATAATTTCATTGATACAAGAGAAACTGACACAAAATATAGTAAAGGATGCCAATATTACAATGCTGGGGAAAAAAACTAAAACCAACTGAAGACAAGGTAAAAGCTGTCTTGAGAGACTGCTCCATCTCGAAACACAATAGGTTCTCTCAAGAGATGTGGCTCCCATAGAAGTATTGTACAAGAAGACAAGAATCCAAGGTAGGATTTGATCATCTTATATTACTTGTTTGGGCTCGAATAAACAGTAACACAAGAAATAGTGAAAACAACAAGCTTTGAAAAATATCATTTCTTTTGATAGAAAAATTCTTTAAAAGTGAGGAAAAAAGTATGAATTTACGGTTTGAAGAATCATATACAAAAATAATCCATGAATAAAATTTTAGTAGTTCTAATAATAAAATTTTCTAATGATTTCAAGTTTGAGTCCCCACGAAGAATCCATGATGGAAGATGACATATGCTGTTATCTATAGTGTTGAAGTCTACAGTTCCTAATAGAAAGAAGAATTATCACTCCTAGTTTTGAAAATCCAAATAAATCTTTCAAAGAGATGTCTTTGCTCAGGAATTTCGTATGCAGAACACGTATTTTGCAGGAAAAAGGAATTAATCCTTTTGAATTCAAGCAATTTGAAATTATTCCAGACAGCACAAGATACAATTTCCAGTGTAAGAGCCCAACTACTACTGAGAATATCTCTCCAAAACAAAGGTTATATTGTATTCTAAAATGCAAAAAGGGGGTGACGTGATCATGATACTGAACATCGTCAAAATTATTTACTTGTTAAAGCTCATGTACACGTAGTGTGGTCCTGACGAAAACCAATCATTTTACTCTAAGAAATAAACTTTAAAGAAATTGTTTACATCTTAAAAACGTAGTCCCATCATGACCTCGACAATAAGCAATCATTTTAAAAGAAAAATAGAACTAATTTACGTGGTTGCTACTAATTTTGAATCGAAGTCAGGATCTAGGTCAACACCTGGTGTTTACAAAACGAACAGTCAAGGTCAAAATATTTTCTGATAAAGGTATCGTTTCAAGTGAATAAATTTACACTAAAAAGGCATGAAATCAGCAATAAATAAAATTTAAAACTGATAAACAAATAAATTGATATAAATATATATGAAATCAGATAGAATTAAATCAAATACACATAACAAGTACTTTTGAAGAAGGCGAAAGAACCACAATCACTTTACATACAAATATCAGAGCCAGTCTTCATAGTTTTTGTTAAAATATTGTATTCATTCTTCAGAAAACAAAATTATATGGCCAAAAAGTGATAGATACTTCAAACATTAAATGTCAATCACATTTATATTTGAAGATGTATTTAAATGACTTAACATGTAAATTCATTTCTAGTTTGTTCCTTGACCGTTTTAACACCCTGAATATTGTTTCACTGCACATTTAAATTGCTATTTTAAAATAGTTTCTTTTTCATTTCTTTCAGTTACCATAATGATTTTCTCCAGTGTTAAAATTCTCTCCTTGTACTGGGAGTTTATGCCATTGTTTCTAAGGTTCTAGGTGTTAACATTATTAGTGCTCAATAGTAACAACAGCTGTAATGATGGTTTTGATTAGGCTTTGGGGAAACTTCGAATATATATAAATGTACACTGTACATATAAAAATGAATGAAATAAAAAGACAACTATCACATCCATAAACAAAATCATTAACTCAGAGACTCAAGTCAGTGGCGTAATTTGCAGATAATACACAGGGATGAACTCTATAAAGAAAGGATGTAACCGACTGCACCAACATTAACTGATGACTTGATGTGTGGAATGTGAATAACCTAACCCCAGGAAAAAAAAAAGGATCACGCAACCCAATCATTTAGCAATATCAATCAAATCCGGGAAACAATAATTACTTGCTGGTTACTCGTTCACCCGAAGTTAATATGGTTTAACTCCAAAGACAAACTATGTACACAAATACCTACTTGCCTTTGGCACTGAAAGGGTAGTTCGTGACACGTACTTTAGTCTGGTTTATAGTCTATACAACAAATCATACTAAATACTTGACCTGCCAAACTACATTCTCTTTCAAGATTGTTAGAAAAATTAGTTATTTTTCTGCCTTTTTATTCTCTTTTTCAGATGAATGTATTACTGTTTAGACCAAGTAACAGAAAAGTTCAAGATATATTACTTACCATCTGTTTTGTGAAGGATATCATGAAAAAGAAGAAAATACCAAAAATTCAATAATATGATACTGATTAATATCATAAATAGGAACATACTAATATCATTTCCTGCAAAATTAAAAATACATAAAACATTTACTAAATACATGTATCCTCCATCGCAATAAAACAATTTCCTCCTTAACAATCAACAAGTTATACATGGCTAAATCTCTTTCGTTACATATCTTGCATTACAGCAAACTTGTTAGCATATACTAGAACAATGAAAGACTTTCATACATGTATCTATGAAGGATGTATGGATGTTTATGTACATATATGCATGCAACCATGTTGAGATGAATTTAAGTATGTACCCCTGCATTTTTAACGAAAAATTCTCAATGAGTTTAAAAGGAAAATGAGTTATATTTTGCAAATGAATCTATATCTTCCATAAAGTTTTCATACAATTCTGGACAGTATTCAGTTTTGGGAATGAATTCAAATAGAATTAGGAAAAAACGTCAAAAATTCAAATTATTTACAAATAGTTAGATATCCACAAAACCCTAAAATTCTGATGCATACATGAATAAAATGAATATTTAAATGGAAGCGAAATCTCAAAGAAAGATTAAAGAAAATCAAACTTTTTGGAGGTAGTTGGCACTACACTGCCCAATTGGGATTTAAATCATACTTTCATGCATACAAGAGAAACTGACACAAAATATAGTAAAGGATGCCAATATTACATTGCTGGGGAAAAACTAAAACCAACTGAAGACAAGGTAAAAGCTGTATTGAGAGACTGCTCCATCATGAAACACAATAGGTTCTCTCAAGAGCTGTGGCTCCCAACGAAGTATTGTACAAAAAGACAAGAATCCAAGGTAGGATTTGATCATCTTATGTTATTTGCTTAGGCTCGAATAAACAGTAACACAAGAAATAGTGAAAACAACAAGCTTTGATAAATATCATTTCTTGTCCTAAAAAAAATCTTCAAAAGTGAGGAAAAATGTATGAACTTACGGTTTTAAGAATCAAATACAAAAGTAATCCATGAATAAAATTTTAGTAGTTCTAATAATAAAATTTTCTAATGATTTCAAGTTTGAGTCCCCACGAAGAATCCATGATGGAAGATGACATATGCTGTTATCTATAGTGTTGAAGTCTACAGTTCCTAATAGAAAGAAGAATTATCACTCCTAGTTTTGAAAATCCAAATAAATCTTTAAAAGAGATGTCTTTGCTCAAGAATTTCGTATGCAGAACACGTATTTTGCAGGAAAAAGGAATTAATCCTTTTGAATTCAAGTAATTTGAAATTATTCCAGACAGCACAACATACAATTTCCAGTGTAAGAGCCCAACTACTACTGAGAATATCTCTCCAAAACAAAGGTTATATCGTATTCTAAAATGCAAAAAGGGGCTGACGTGATCATGTTACAGAACATCGTCGAAATTATTTACTTGTTAAAGCTCATGTACACGCTGTGTGGTCCTGACGAAAACCAATCATTTTACTCTAAGAAATAAAATTTTAAGAAATTGTTTACATCTTAAAAACGTAGTCCCATCATGACCTCGACAATAAGCAATCATTTTAAAAGAAAAATAAAACTAATTTACGTGGTTGCTACTAATTTTGAATCGAAGTCAGGATCTAGGTCAACACCTGGTGTTTACAAAACGAACAGTCAAGGTCAAAATAGTTTCTGAAAAAGGTATTGTTTCAAATGCATAAATTTGCACTAAAAACGCATGAAATGAGAAATAAATAAAATTTAAAACTGACAAACAAATAAATTGATATAAATATATATGAAATCAGATAGAATTAAAAAAAAATACACAAAACAAGTACTTTTGAAGAAGGAGAAAGAACAACAATCGATTTACAAACAAATATCAGATCCAGTATTCACAGCTTTTGTTAAAATATTGTATTCATTCTTCTGAAAACAAAATTATATGGCCAAAAAGTGATAGATACTTCAAACATTAAATGTCAATCACATTTATATTTAAAGATGTATTTAAATGACTTAACATGTAAATTCATTTCTAGTTTGTTCCTTGACCGTTTTAACACCCTGAATATTGTTTCACTGCACATTTAAATATCTATTTTAAAATAGTTTCTGATTCATTTCTTTCAGTTACCATAATGATTTTCTCCAGTGTTGAAATTCTCTCCTTGTACTGGGAATTTATGCCGTTGTTTCTAAGGTTCTAGGTGTTAACATTATTAGTGCTCAATAGTAACAACAGCTGTAATGATGGTTTTGATCAGGCTTTAGGGAAACTTCGAATATATATAAATGTACACTGTACATATAAAAATGAATGAAATAAAAAGACAACTATATCATCCACAAACAATATCATTAACTCGGAGACTCAAGTCAGTGGCGTAATTTACAGATAATATACAGGGATGAACTCTATAAAGAAGGGATGGAACCGACTGCACCAACTTTAACTGATGACTTGATGTGTGGAATGTGATTAATCTAACATCGGGAAAAAAAAAGGATCACACTGGTTACTCGTTCACCCGAAGTTAATATGGTTTAACTCCAAAGACAAACTATGTACACAAATACCTACTTGCCTTTGGCACTGAAAGGGTAGTTAGTAACACGTACTTTAGTCTGGCTTATAGTCTATACAAGTCAGTGGCGTAATTTACATATAAGATACAGGAATGAACTCTATAAAGAAAGGATGTAACCGACTGCACCAACTTTAACTGATGACTTGATGTGTGGGATGTGATTTATCTAACATCGGGAAAAAAAAGGATAACACAACCCAATCATTTAGCAATATCAATCGAATTCGGGAAATAATAATTACTTGCTGGTTTAATAGGCAAAAAGACCTCCATCACTCGAAGTTAATATGGTTTAACTCCAAAGACAAACTATGTACACAAATACATGCTTGCCTTTGGCACTGAAAGGGTAGTACTTGACACGTACTTTAGTCTGGTTTATAGTCTATACAACAAATCATACTAAATACTTGACCTGCCAAACTACATTCTCTTTCAAGATTGTTAGAAAAATTAGTTATTTTTCTGCCTTTTTATTCTCTTTTTCAGATGAATGTATTACTGTTTAGACCAAGTAACAGAAAAGTTCAAGATATATTACTTACCATCTGTTTTGTGAAGGATATCATGAAAAAGAAGAAAATAACAAGAATTCAATAATATGATACTGATTAATATCATAAATAGGAACATACTAATATCATTTGCTTTAATATTAAAAATACATAAAACATTTACTCTATACATTTATCCTCTATCATAATAAAACAATTTCCTCCTTAACAATCAACAAGTTATACATGGCTAAATCTCTCTCGTTATATATCTTGCATTACAGCAAACTTGTTAGCATATACTAGGACAATGAAAGACTATGATACATGTATCTATGAAGGATGTATGCATGTTTATGTACATATATGCATGCAACCATGTTGAGATGAATTTAAGTATGTACCCCTGCATTTTAAAAAAAAATCTCAATGAAGTTTTAAAGGAAAATGAGTTATATTTTGCAAATGAATCTATATTTTCCATAAAGTTTTCATACAATTCTGGACAGTATTCAGTTTTGGGAATGAATTCAAATAGAATTAGGAAAAAACTTCAAAAATTCAAATTATTTACAAATAGTTAGATATCCACAAAACCCTAAAATTCTGATGCATACATA